>JAXIVJ010002371.1:25000-102500 GCA_036785665.1 Chirona hameri
CTAACCAAAAACAAAAAGTTCCGCCCCTGGGCATGCATGTCTGTTTGTTCATAAGACACGTTCATGCTGTTTTATTAGAGCATGGATATTCCACAAGCGAATTATCGTGACCCTAGGTTCCATAGTAATGTGAAGCTCGCAAAACAAAACCATCCAATTACTTCTGGATCATGTTATTATAGGATATTATTGATGATCCAAGTGTAAGTTTTGTTCAGTGACCCCTATGGGGTCATTTGAGGTCATGCGAGGTCACCATCACTTTTTGTCAATAACTCCCGACATAAGGAAGATAGAGAAGTAAAACAGACATCAATGTGTTTGTCTCGCCGAGACACGTCTTCCCATTTGTAACATGCCCTACGTGGGTCACCACTTGACCTTGACCTGAGGTCAATTTTGTTAAGTTGACTTGCAAGGTCACCATGTATATTAATCGAAGCGCCTTAACGAGATAAACACAATGGCGTAAACAGTTCTCAGTTATCTTTATTATATAAAAAGTTAATAGCGAAAAGCGATTTTGCAAAGAAGAACAGTATTTTCCCCTTTTTTACCTCTGGAGCCTCAAATATTGACCTGAGATCAAATTTGAGGACACCTTGGTGATTGAAAATTTCACTGGCTGGCGTTTGCTTTTTCCGTTTGTTTCTAACTAGCATAGTTTCTGAGATATATGGGAATTTCTGGAGCGAAGTCCTAAAACAGGAAACAAATGAAAAATTTGACCTTTGATGACCTCTGGTGACCTCAATTTTGACCTGACCTAAAAGAATACTGAAATACTTTCGATAGAACTTGGTATCAAGCTATACAATGCCGTTTTCCGCTTGTCGCTACATAGCGTAGTTTTCGAGATCTCACGAGGGGGGGGGGGGGGGCGGAAATCAACCCCCCTGCAGTTCGTGTTCGGCGCAGAAGAACAGTATTTTCCCCTTTTTACCTCTGGAGCCTCAAATATTGACCTGAGATCAAATTTGAGGACACCTTGGTGATTGAAAATTTCACTGGCTGGCGTTTGCTTTTTCCGTTTGTTTCTAACTAGCATAGTTTCTGAGATATATGGGAATTTCTGGAGCGAAGTCCTAAAACAGGAAACAAATGAAAAATTTGACCTTTGATGACCTCTGGTGACCTCAATTTTGACCTGACCTAAAAGAATACTGAAATACTTTCGATAGAACTTGGTATCAAGCTATACAATGCCGTTTTCCGCTTGTCGCTACATAGCGTAGTTTTCGAGATCTCACGAGGGGGGGGGGGGGGGGGGGCGGAAATCAACCCCCCTGCAGTTCGTGTTCGGCGCAAACCCCCTGCAGTGCGCGGGTTAACGAACATTGGTTCGGAATTTTCTTCTTAACCTAGCAACATTAATGTCGGCAGGATGTGTCCAAAATATTGAGCGGCCCGGCCGGCTGGCTGGTTGCTGAGGTTTCCGACCAAAAGTCAGCCAGGCGTAGGAACAGCGGATGATTTGTACTCGGCACGCTGCCAAAGCACAGGTCGCTCAGCTTTGTCATTTTTATTTTTTCATCTTATCAAATTACCGGCTATTTCCATATATCGCAATGACTGGAATAACCAGCTGTAATTTGCCGTCATGAAAGGAAGCACTTGACTGGTGTTGGGCGCTCGTTTGTGGCTGAACGTTTGTGACGGCCAGTACCATCATCAGTGATGTCACGATGTTACGTTTTTGTTGTTGTGTGGAACGCCCTGATCAATATGCGACACTATATGCTCACTCGACCTTAATGTTGCAATTACTTGGAACGAATCTCACAGCTCCTTGACGGCTGTCATCTAGCCTGACTATGAATCATAAAACCATAATGAATTTACAGGGAATACAGGGTTAATTACAGGGTTCACCTTTAACATGGGGTTTTGAACTGAGATAGCAGATTTGTAGAGCAGATCGAAAAACGGGTTGTGGTGAAAGAATTGCCTCGCTACGCTAAGTAATTTCGACCTTTTCTTCGGTGGGCCCCTTTTAGAAAACTGTTTCGGGTCCGCGAAACTTCACAACGGTTGTTTACGTTACAAGCAGCCTGCGTATATATGCCGAAAGTCCGCCATTATTATGTGCAGTAGCTTCCATACCCAAGCTACCATATGCATGACGTCATGCATTATCGTGAAGTTTTTGTAAGGCTATGAAGGAGAATAGAGAAACATGTCTATTTCTCGACTGATATCCATCTATCGTCCAAACAAATGTCATTCGTTTTTTTCAGCTCAAAATACCCCGTATAGACAAATTTCAAGACTTTTCAAGGTGACCTATTCCCTTTAAAGGGAATGGGTCACCTTGAAGTTGTCTTGAAATTGGACTATATGGGGTATTTCGAGCTGAAAAAACGAATATAGCATTTGTTTGGACGATAGATATCCGTCGAAAAATGGGCATGTTTCTCTTTTCTCCTTCATGGCCAAAACAAACTTCATGACAATTATGACGTCATTCATATGGTAGCTTGGATATGGAAGCTATTGCACACAATAACGAGACTTTAGACATATATACGCAGGCTTGCTTGTACCGTTGTGAGGACCCGAAACAAGTTTCGGGGAAATGAAACTTCTTCTAAAAGGGGCCCACTAGTCCTGTGTCGAAATTACTTAGCGTAGCGAGGTAATTCCTGCACCATAACCCGTTTTTCGATCTGCTGTACAAATCTGCTATCTCAGTTAAAAAAACTACGTGTTAAAGGTGAACTTTAAGCTTCCGTAGAATTTAAGAGATTGCATGGTTTCTTTTCCAATGTTATATGGATTTCGGGAATGGCTGTCATATTGGAATGCATAGGGATGGATAATGCACATGTACCTTTCCAGGGATTATTGTTATTCGTTAAATACATAAATGCAATGATTGTATTGGCTAACAGCTGCATTTGTTTGGTATAGGCGGGAGCATGTCATTTATAGCAAAGGCCATTGTTAAAGGCTTCCGGCGCATGTCACATTAAAGTTTCTGGAACTATTATCAAGTTTTGTGTGTGTTCGGCCTGGCTCACGGTGGGGTTTCCGCTGGCCTGACATAAACCACAGCTGGTTCCGTGAATGGTCCGACTGCCTGGACGCCAATAGCTCGGTAGCGAGCAGTTCATGGGACCAGTCGGTGACCGGCTCGCTGCGCCGCACCTACAGTGTTCAAAACTGCCGCCTCTTCCGCGAACACCGCGCCATGGCCAGGCGGCCAGCTTAATGGTTTCTCAAACGTGTCGCGTCGCTGAAGGGCGTCTCGATGAGCTGCTATCTGCTCACCTGCACGTGAATTGATGATAAGATCCCATATCCCATATTAGCCAGATAATATGGGATGATAGCGGCTCGGATCATGTGCGGCTCAAGCCATCTTTTCCCAATCAGCCCCAGCCCTCCAAATTGCTTTGGCGCGCCGTTCGCACTGCGTAGTGATCAGCGCGCGCGCGTTCTGCCGCTGCCCCTCGGCTGGTCTCTGACCGGCTGCGTGGCCCGGCCGGCTCGGGTCGGTTGTGTCTTTGTGCGCTGCGCCGCGCGCCGGTGCGTTATCGGCTATCTGGGCGGACGGGCGGACTGTTTGATGTGTCGTGTGTCGGCCGGTCGACAGCAGCGCGGACGGCAGCACCACGCCGGCCTTTGTCCGCCGCCGCCGCCGCCGCCATCCAATTCACCCACATAACCTAGGCTAAGCTGGCCACTCGTCGCGTCTACGGGCGGTTTTTGCGAGCCGCTCGGCCTGCTGTCGATCTGCCCCGGGGCGGCGCTCCCCCCCCCCCCCCCCCCCCACTCACCCCCCAGGGACGCGCCGCCCCAGCTTCCGTCGACACGCCGCCCCGTCGTCGGCGACGCGCCCCCTGCGCTGCGATCAGCCGCACCCGTCGCGTCTTTGTCGACGCTGGACGGCGGCCGGCTTTGTCTGAGCGCTGCGGCAGCGGCTGGCTGGCAGCGGCAGAGAACCCGCTGTGAGGGCCGCGTCGCCAGGCAACGGCGGGCTGGGCGGCAGAGAACCCGCTGTGAGGGCCGCGTCGCCAGGCAGCGGCTGGCTGGCAGCGGCAGAGAACCCGCTGTGAGGGCCGCGTCGCCAGGCAGCGGCTGGCTGGGCGGCAGAGAACCCGCTGTGAGGGCCGCGTCGCCAGGCAGCGGCTGGCTGGGCGGCAGAGAACCCGCTGTGAGGGCCGCGTCGCCAGGCAGCGGCTGGCTGGGCGGCAGAGAACCCGCTGTGAGGGCCGCGTCGCCAGGCAGCGGCTGGCTGGGCGGCAGAGAACCCGCTGTGAGGGCCGCATCGCCAGGCAACGGCGGGCTGGGCGGCAGAGAACCCGCTGTGAGGGCCGCGTCGCCAGGCAACGGCGGGCTGGGCGGCAGAGAACCCGCTGTGAGGGCCGCGTCGCCAGGCAGCGGCTGGCTGGGCGGCAGAGAACCCGCTGTGAGGGCCGCGTCGCCAGGCAGCGGCTGGCTGGGCGGCAGAGAACCCGCTGTGAGGGCCGCGTCGCCAGGCAGCGGCTGGCTGGGCGGCAGAGAACCCGCTGTGAGGGCCGCGTCGCCAAGCAACGGCTGGCTGGGCGGCAGAGAACCCGCTGTGAGGGCCGCGTCGCCAGGCAACGGCGGGCTGGGCGGCAGAGAACCCGCTGTGAGGGCCGCGTCGCCAGGCAACGGCTGGCTGGGCGGCAGAGAACCCGCTGTGAGGGCCGCGTCGCCAGACAACGGCTGGCTGGGCGGCAGAGAACCCGCTGTGAGGGCCGCGTCGCCAGGCAACGGCGGGCTGGGCGGCAGAGAACCCGCTGTGAGGGCCGCGTCGCCAGGCAACGGCGGGCTGGGCGGCAGAGAACCCGCTGTGAGGGCCGCGTCGCCAGGCAGCGGCTGGCTGGGCGGCAGAGAACCCGCTGTGAGGGCCGCGTCGCCAGGCAGCGGCTGGCTGGGCGGCAGAGAACCCGCTGTGAGGGCCGCGTCGCCAGGCAGCGGCTGGCTGGGCGGCAGAGAACCCGCTGTGAGGGCCGCGTCGCCAGGCAGCGGCTGGCTGGGCGGCAGAGAACCCGCTGTGAGGGCCGCGTCGCCAGGCAGCGGCTGGCTGGGCGGCAGAGAACCCGCTGTGAGGGCCGCGTCGCCAGGCAGCGGCTGGCTGGGCGGCAGAGAACCCGCTGTGAGGGCCGCGTCGCCAGGCAGCGGATGGCTGGGCGGCAGAGAACCCGCTGTGAGGGCCGCGTCGCCAGGCAGCGGCTGGCTGGGCGGCAGAGAACCCGCTGTGAGGGCCGCGTCGCCAGGCAACGGCGGGCTGGGCGGCAGAGAACCCGCTGTGAGGGCCGCGTCGCCAGGCAACGGCGGGCTGGGCGGCAGAGAACCCGCTGTGAGGGCCGCGTCGCCAGGCAACGGCGGGCTGCGGCGGGCTGCGGCCGGCCAGGTGCTCGCCCGCCCGCCTGGCCGGCAGACCGTAATGAGCGCCGGTATCGACTGACGGCGGGGGGGGGGGGGGAGTCTGGCGTCACGTGGTGGGGGGAGGGACCGAGTCTCCCGATGACGCCCGGTTACATGTTGCCGTCACGTGTCCTGTTGTTAGCTGCGGCGGCGACAGGGGACCGTGCACAAGGACATGTTGAATGTTGAGTCATGTCAACGCCAGGGGGGGGGGACTTCCCCCCCCCCCTGTGGCCGAGCCCCTGATGATTTGCATGTGCTGGTGTGGTTTTGATGCCGCCAGCATATCGGCCACAGAGTGTCGCCCGGGGGCGGCCGCTGCGGTGTCTGAGCTGTGTCTCGCCGAGGTGTGACTGGAGCGCACGCCGGTTTGTGGCGGCGATAGGCCGTGGTCCCAGCTGTGTCGACAATAGGCGCCCGCGGACGGCACCGCAGTGACGGGCCTTGGCATACATCCAATTGGCTAAACAGCCTGCCCTTGGGCGCCGCCCGGCCTTGCAATGGCAATGAGCAGCGGACAGCTGTGTTTGTGGCGGTGTGTTTGTGGCGGTATCACTGGCTGTTTGTCTGCCGTGTGTCTGTGTGTGGACCGGCTGTTTGTCTGCCGTGTGTGTGTGGAGCGACTGCGACCGCCCCGTTGCGTCAGCGCCGGCCGGCCGGCCCCGCCTTGGTTTGGGCAGGGCGGGGGCGTCGATGGCGGGCCGGCCGGTATTGCGACACGAACGGAGCGGGATCGGGACGCCGCCAGACACTGTGACCGCCGAAGCTGGGCCTTCTCCCGGCGGTCGGCCCCGCTCCCCCTCCCCTCGGCTCCCTCCCATGTGGTGCCGCCGCCCGGCTGGAGACTGCTGGGACCTCTCCTGTGGTGCCGCTGGACTGCTGGACTGCTGGGACCTCTCCTGTGGTGCCGCCGCCCGGCTGGAGACTGCTGGGACCTCTCCTGTGGTGCCGCCGCCCGGCTGGAGACTGCTGGGACCTCCCCTGTGGTGCCGCCGCCCGGCTGGACTGCTGGGACCTCCCCTGTGGTGCCGCTGGACTGCTGGACTGCTGGGACCTCTCCTGTGGTGCCGCTGGACTGCTGGACTGCTGGGACCGTCTAGCTAACCGTCCCATCATCTCCGTTCAAATCCTGGCCGGACCGAGCCCTGTCACTGTCACTGTCACTGTCACTGTCACTATCACTATCACTGTCACTGTCACTGTCAATGTCACTGTCACTGTCACTGTCACTGTCACTGTCACTATCACTATCACTGTCACTATCACTATCACTGTCACTATCACTGTCACTATCACTGTCACTGTCACTATCACTATCACTGTCACTATCAATATCACTGTCACTGTCACTGTCACTGTCACTGTCACTATCACTATCACTATCACTGTCACTATCACTGTCACTATCACTGTCACTATCACTATCACTGTCACTGTCACTATCACTGTCACTGCCACAGTCATTGTCACTGCCACTGTCACTATCACTGTCACTATCACTATCACTGTCACTATCACTGTCACTATCACTGTCACTATCACTGTCACTATCACTGTCACTATCACTCACTATCACTGTCACTATCACTGTCACTATCACTGTCACTATCACTATCACTATCACTATCACTGTCACTATCACTGTCACTATCACTGTCACTATCATGTCACTGTCATGTCACTGTCACTGTCACTGTCACTGTCACTGTCACTGTCACTGTCACTATCACTGTCACTATCACTGTCACTATCACTGTCACCATTAATGTCACTATCACTGTCACTATCACTCACTGTCACTCACTGTCACTGTCACTGTCACTGTCACTGTCACTGTCACTGTCACTGTCACTGTCACTGTCACTGTCACTGTCACTGTCACTGTCACTGTCACTGTCACTATCACTGTCACTATCACTGTCACTATCACTGTCACTATCACTGTCACTATCACTGTCACTGTCACTATCACTGTCACTATCACTATCACTGTCACTATCACTGTCACTATCATGTCACTGTCATGTCACTGTCATGTCACTATCACTGTCAATGTCACTCACTGTCAATGTCACTATCACTGTCACTGTCACTATCACTGTCACTGTCACTGTCACTGTCACTGTCACTGTCACTGTCACTATCGCTGTCACTATCACTGTCACTGTCACTATCACTGTCACTATCACTATCACTGTCACTGTCACTATCATTGTCACTATCATTGTCACTGTCACTGCCACAGTCACTGTCACTGTCACTGTCACTGTCACTGTCACTGTCACTAACACTATCACTCACTATCACTGTCGCTGTCGCTGTCGCTGTCGCTGTCGCTGTCGCTGTCGCTGTCGCTGTCGCTGTCGCTGTCGCTGTCGCTGTCGCTGTCGCTGTCGCTGTCGCTGTCGCTGTCGCTGTCGCTGTCGCTGTCGCTCGCTGTCACTGTCACTCGCTGTCACTGTCACTGTCACTGTCACTGTCACTGTCACTGTCACTGTCACTGTCACTGTCACTATTACTATTACTAGACCCATTTCCATGACACATGGTATTCCGGATTTCCCCTCTTGGTGACTTCTGTAATTGTCACTACACAAGGGAAATCAAAAATGGCCTTCAGATATGAACGGGGCAGATATATAGCTCCGCCAGATATGAACGGGGCAGATAGATAGCTCAGTCAGATATGAACGGGGCAGATAGATAGCTCCGCCAGATATGAACGGGGCAGATAGATAGCTCAGTCAGATATGAACGGGGCAGATAGATAGCTCCGCCAGATATGAACGGGGCAGATAGATAGCTCCGCCAGATATGAACGGGGCAGATAGATAGCTCCGCCAGATATGAACGGGGCAGATAGATAGACCCGTCAGATATGAACGGGGCAGATAGATAGACCCGTCAGATATGAACGGGGCAGATAGATAGCTCAGTCAGATATGAACGGGGCAGATAGATAGACCCGTCAGATATGAACGGGGCAGATAGATAGACCCGTCAGATATGAACGGGGCAGATATATAGCTCAGTTAGATATGAACGGGGCAGATATATAGCTCAGTTAGATATGAACGGGGCAGATATATAGCTCAGTCAGATATGAACGGGGCAGATAGATAGACCCGTCAGATATGAACGGGGCAGATAGATAGACCCGTCAGATATGAACGGGGCAGATAGATAGCTCCGCCAGATATTGACGGGGCAGATAGATAGACCCGTCAGATATGAACGGGGCAGATAGATAGCTCCGCCAGATATGAACGGGGCAGATATATAGCCCCGCCAGATATGAACGGGGCAGATAGATAGACCCGTCAGATATGAACGGGGCAGATAGATAGACCCGTCAGATATGAACGGGGCAGATAGATAGCTCAGTCAGATATGAACGGGGCAGATAGATAGACCCGTCAGATATGAACGGGGCAGATAGATAGACCCGTCAGATATGAACGGGGCAGATATATAGCTCAGTTAGATATGAACGGGGCAGATATATAGCTCAGTTAGATATGAACGGGGCAGATATATAGCTCAGTCAGATATGAACGGGGCAGATAGATAGACCCGTCAGATATGAACGGGGCAGATAGATAGCTCCGCCAGATATTGACGGGGCAGATAGATAGACCCGTCAGATATGAACGGGGCAGATAGATAGCTCCGCCAGATATGAACGGGGGAGATATATAGCCCCGCCAGATATGAACGGGGCAGATAGATAGACCCGTCAGATATGAACGGGGCAGATAGATAGACCCGTCAGATATGAACGGGGCAGATATATAGCTCAGTTAGATATGAACGGGGCAGATATATAGCTCAGTTAGATATGAACGGGGCAGATATATAGCTCAGTCAGATATGAACGGGGCAGATAGATAGACCCGTCAGATATGAACGGGGCAGATAGATAGCTCCGCCAGATATTGACGGGGCAGATAGATAGCCCCGCCAGATATGAACGGGGCAGATATATAGACCCGTCAGATATGAACATTGCACGGGGCCTGATCGGTCTTGGGTTCATATCTGACGGTCAATTTTGATCTCTCTTGTGTGGTGACAATTACAGAAGTTACCACGAGGGGAAATCCGGATTACCTAGTGTCATGGAAACTGTCTATCACAAACTGTCACTATCAAGGCTGCGGAGTCTGAGTCGGAATCGGTCGGAGTCTGATTTCGGCCGGAGTCGGAGTCGGTAAAATTTGGAGATTCCGACTCCGGCTGTCAGTCATGGGCAACCTATTGGCAAAGTATTTTTCAGGTGCATTTTAGACTAGTGAACCAGCGGTGGCGACGACTAAATATAAAACATGCGCCTTGAAATTTGTTTGCTTCGATTCCCTTGTCAATTGTCATCCAATGAGTTTCAATCATGTGTGTACCACCGTGGGGGGATTAGAACCTAGGGTGTGTCGGCAAATGCAGATCCATAATGCCACCCCCAGGAATTTAAGCAACGATCATGATAGATCAATTCGTACAAAAAAGTCCGCCTTAAAGGGACACTCCCACCTTACAATTAGTTTTGAGTTGAGATAGCCATGTTGTTGGATTTTCATTGAAGTTAAGTAGGGTAGCAGTTAAACAACCACATAGGTATAATCAAAAAGAAATTCGAGCTTGGTCTTGACAATTGTAACGAATAAACCCCACGTGTATTTGCATAGGGGTCTAAAGCCGATGACGTCACTTCTCTTTACCAAATGGCGATGATAGTCGACTTGTTTTAAGGTTAGACTTGGAGATATTTGCGTGTTTCAAATGGTTTGGTAGTTGGTTTGTTTTGTATTCAAAGCGCCAGAATTGTCTCGAAATAATTGTGCCATACTTTGGCAGCGTAAAGGATGTCTGTATAGCTCTCTGGAGCTCAATGTGACGTCATCAACCAAAATATTAAAACTTAACTTTTTATGAAATTGAGCACTGTTTGCGAGAAACAAATGTCATAATCGTGTTCGGCAGCAATTACTTCATATTTTGCACCACAAGCGGCGTACATTTGACAACTTTTGGGAAGGTGGGAGTGTCCCTTTAAAGCGAGGTTTAGCTTGCTTAGCGAGTTAAAGGGAATGTTTCACCTTTGTATTGGTTTTGAACTGAGATAGCCATTAATTATCTTTGGCCGTTATTGAAATATCGAAAATACTCAGGTCATTTTCCCCACAACTTAGCCGTTTTTAAGCAATTTAATTTTGCCATTTGCAACATCGGGTCTAGGCTAGTGCCGCCGCTGATTGGCTGACAGCCACTTTGTCAGCCAATCAGCGGCGGTCTATAGACCAATAATGACGGCATCCCAAATTTAAAACATTAATTTGCATAAAGTTAAGTGATTTTTCGAGAGCAAAATATCACCATCGTTTTCAGCTTCGCTTACTTCATATTTTCGACTACAACCTGCGTATATTTGACAATTTTTAGAAAGGTGAAACATTCCCTTTAAACGTCGTCCCATTCATCGACTACCGTAAAATGGGGTGAAGTGAGACACTTGTTTTTGCTTTAAACTGTTGTGACCTTTCACCTATAGCTCAGGCTCCACTGCGCACTTTTTCCGTGATTCGCTTTTGCGATAAATCGTTTTGACATGTCGGTTTCGCACTTTTACTCTTTCTAGCTTTTGCACTTTTTCGCATCCTCATGCAACTTCCGCTCGATTTGCGTATTTGTGCATTGCATTAAAGTTCATTACATTTAGTCTATTTTTCACAATATATTGGTTTCTTCATGGTATTTTGATCCAAGATTAGGTTATCTTCCATCAAACTCGCATCACATTGTAATTTTGGCCTGCTCTCACCCTTCCTCAAGCATAGGTACGTACTACTTATTTCACACGCCGGGAGCTATCGCAACGGTGGCCGAGTGGTTAGAGGCGTGCGTCAATACAAGTGTAATAGACTAGTTGCAGGTTGTTTGGTGAAAACAATACACATGTGCTGATGAACTTGATGCACACCATTTTGCATAGCAATCGATATTTTGCGACATATTTGTATATAAAAGTGTATAATGTATAAAGCACTATGTTGTGACGTCAGATGGCAATAGTGGACCACCGGCCACCGGAAAAACAGGGCGTTTCCGGCAAAATGGTTAAGCGTTTGAATTACTGTTGACACCAAACTGCTAAGAAATTCTTGGAGATTTATGATTTGCATATTCAAAACACAAAGTGTCAGCTTAATATCCTCTACAGACTACAGAACATGTTCGAGATAGGCCCCGTTTCGGCTGAGGCACAGCTCTGCCCTCCGCCTCAGACTCCACTGCTTATGGGTACATGTCGGCAGGGATGGCCCGCACTGCAGCTCCCACGGCTCTCTTTAGTTGCTTCCTGGTCTGGAGATTCTTCTTAAACGCCTATAAGTTCACTCTTTTAGGTACCTCCACAGGAAGTAATCAAGAGGGCTCAGATCCGGAGGCTACCCTTACCGAAACACTGTCCCAGAAACCACTTCAAAATGCGACCGTGCCCTCAATGTTGTTCTGCAATAGCTTCTGTTCGGGTCCAGAGCTTGTATGGATGGAGATCTAGATCATCTCTAGGACCCGTTTGGCTGTAGCGATCCGTTACAATGCCTTTGAACTTCTGTTAAGATTATTGACTTGGTCACAAGGTAGAATTCCACAATTTTAGTTTGATGCTTCTTGTTTCTGTAAAGCCGCGTGATTACAAATGAAATGACATCTGGTTAAATTCTCCGTTTCACGTGCTTTGATTTCCGTGCGATAAGTATCCTGTTAATTTTTCTGTTGAACCTCCATATTAAAAAGAAAATGCGGTAGAATAGAAAGCACATGCACATGCACATATGACATACACACTAGTGGTGCCAGTTTCAGAAAATATTAGTCCAATATCCGACCGATGTCCATGACCATGGTCAGCTGTCCGTCCGAAACCCACCGAAAATCATTGTTTGTCCGAAATTTGTCCGAAAGCAGAAACAAATGTTTGATATACAAATGAATTACCCATGTAGCACACTTTCTTTTTTAATAAAAAGGTAACTAAGTGATTTTCGCGACAAGCATCCTTGGCAGGAACGTAGGAACGTCACGAAAAGTGTGTGTGTGTGTGGGGGGGGGGGGGGGGGGGGCAGTGAAACTGTGATCTCGTTTTGAGAATGCCCCAACCCCCCCTATGGAATATTTCTTTGCAGATTTGGGCTGTTCTCGTCTTGGCGAACCTTTTGCCATCAACAACTTTTTTCACCAAGCAAAAATAAAGATTTTAGCCCCCAAAAATGGCCGAAAAGTAAGGGGGTCATGCCTCCCCCTGTTCCTACGCCTATGATCCTTGGCCATTGGATGTTCGAAAATGTCCAAAGAAATATGCTTATGTCCGTCCGAAAACCGAACCGGTCTTCGGACAAATTCATATTCCGAAAATAATGGTACCGATTGGCACCACTAATACACACACACACACACACGACACACCATGATGGGTCCCTGAACACATGTATCACATGTATCAGAGGCAGACACGCCGCTCGCTAAGGCCTAAACCCGACCGTCGATGGCCGAGTAGAAGAGGATGTAGCTGGCCGGGCTCTGCACGGCACTGCTGTTCAGCTGGTGCACCTCTTGGTCGTCGAACTTGTGCCAGCGGCCCGAGTTGACACATCTACAGAAGGCCGTGTAGTGTCCGCTCTCCATCGATCCGGAGTGGTTCACCACGCCGTAGTAGAGGTGGTACTTGTGGTGACGGTATTGCGCCTCCTGGTTGAGAACGTAAGGCGACATATCCAGGTTTTCCAGCGGAAATTGTAAGTTTGACTGTTTTTTTCCGCCAGATGCCATCGTTGCAAAACCTCTGTATGTGAATGATGAGCACGGGCGGCAGGCGCCAGATGTTCAGCCGCTTGGTGGCCTCAGTGCTGCTCTTGCATGTTGGACACGTCCAGCCGCTGATGGTGTCCCCAGCCATGTAAAGCTCGATGCACTCGTACAGCGAGCCGCAGCTCGGCCTCGCAGGCATAGGTAAGGAGAGGTGCGCAAACGTCTCGAACTTGCTCGATTGGTGGCCACAGCACGAGCACCGCAACGTCGACTTGTGCTGGCCCCAGAAAAGGTTCAGGGTGAACGAACGTTTCCTGCCCTTGAAATCGTCCCACGCAAGCTTAGCAGCGCGCGCGTCCGGCACACAATCGTTCTTCTACTCCTTGAGCGGTTGTTTGCGGTGCACCTCGTTCAAGTCATCACGAAAAAATCTAGTAGGTGCAGGAGGAATCGTGCACGTCCTGCTGCGCCGAGCCGCGGAAGCGCGCGTGGTGTCGGCCTATCACATCTTTAAAGTCTTCCAGCGCCACTGACTGGCCACTCCAGAGGACCTTGATAGCGGCTGCCAGCTTCTGGGCCACCTCGCCGCGTGACCGCTGACTATCGTGATTGATGCAGTCCTGGTGGAACTCGCTGGCGAAGAAGTTGTTGAGGTCCGGCGTGTTGTTGATGCACTGCACCACGGCGTTCAAGTAGCAGGTGTTGCCCAGGTCCCCCTGACGAATTTTCGCAATAGCTCAAAAACCAACAGCGCTATTAACGCGAAACTTGAGGCACCTTCTACATCAATTGTGTACGTCTTCCATGCGAACATGAAGCAATTTCGTCGAAAAAAATAGATATAGCCAATTTAGTGACGTCACCACTCACCACACGAGTTGGACAAATCAGATAAACTTTAATAGGCCGTACAGAGGCCATTTTTGGAGAAAAATGCAATAAAAACGTCACAAGATAGCAAATGACAAGGGCTACAAAATGGCTATCTCGGATTTGTGAAAAGCTTTGTTTTTGACCCACAAAAAAACTTTTGTAAATGCCCTCAAAATCAAAATTGTCCCACATTAAAATATATATATATATATATATATATATATATATATATATATATATATATATATATATATATATATATATATATATATATATATATATATATATATATATATATATATATATATATATATATATATATATATATAAGTATTTAATGCATGGGTTGCTCGTGATTGGTGTATCATTTAATACTATGTCAAGATATTGTCACGTCACTGATCTTGAATATATTTGGTAATTTGTCTTTAGATGCATTTAGTGATAATATATTTACATGGAACAACTAGTTATTTTTGGAATGAATCTTTATCTTTATTTGCAGCTCTTCAACATTTCTAGCTTGAATATAAATTGCCGCATATCATTAGCAAATAAGTAAAAGGTAACTATGTCTGTTGTATTGCTGATGTCATTCATATAGAGAATACATAAAAGAGGACCTAAAATTGAACCCTGTGGGACGCCGATTTTCATCATTTGTTTCTTAGATGCAACCTCATCTATTATTGCCATTGTATGCCTCTTATTAATATATGACTATCGTGCTGTAGAAACCCCTCGTATCACAATGTGGTGTATTTTTCAAGAGAATTGCTAAGCAAACTGTATCCAAAGCTTTCTGTAAATCAAGGTGGAGCATGTTATTTTGTAGAGATTTTGTAAACTTTATCGTACATTTGCACAATCGGCATGTACGTGTTACGTGTCATGTGTACGTGTACGTGTTTTTTCTCTCCTGAATCCGAATTGAAGATTCAGGATATTATTTTCATTAACCCGCGCCCCGCTGGAGGTGGCAGAATCTCCCCCCCCCCTCCCGGATGTTCTCAATAACTTGAAAACAATGATGGATATCTACGTCAATCCTTCAGTACCTTGTGCTGCATCAATTATACGTCTTATCACAACATTTAAATGAAAATGGTGGATTATTTTGGGAGATGATGACGTTTTAATCATGTCATGTCAATGTGTGTCATGTCATGTAATTTTTGGTGGAAAAACTATACAAGCTTGACAAATCGTAGAAATTAGAGTTTTGACGAAAATTGCAAAACAAAATGTAAAAAAAGGAAATGATAAAATATTAAAAATGTCTATCTCGGATTTGAGAAATTGTGTTTTTGACTCCCAAAAATGACAAAAAAATAAACTTTTTCGTTGTCGAAAACTTATTTGTCGTTGTTTTACAACATGCAACGTACTGTACTGTTTTAATGATGTGGGCCCCCTTGGCTACGAGGGCCCCTCTGATCCCCCCCTGGGCGAAATCCTCCCTTCGCCCCTGTAAGTGTGTGCTGTATTTATCTTCAGAATCTGTTGGTATCTTCGTGATATTGTTTTGTATATTTTGTATCTTCTCACTTTACGTATCCTGCACCGAACACTAAACCACATGGCTGGAATGGTGCACTAATGAACTGAACGCAGTGTGGCCTGCGCTGTTATTTTGCCTGTTTGTCCGCGCCTTTGTTCCGTTCCTTGTCCTCCTGTCCCCGTTCCAATCATTGTCTCAGTCCCGGTCCTTGTTCGGAGCCCAGCCTGCCGAGTGTGACTGTGTTCTCGTGGTGCCGCCATCCCTGCGGCGGGCTCTGTATCGCGCTACTGCCCGGCGGACTCATCTCTGAGCGAGGCGGCCACCGGCGCTCCCGGCAGCCGGCGGAGCCTCCCTCCGCGCGCCTCGTGTCGGCTCCGATCAATATGCCACACCGGAGGGAGCGGCCGTCCCAGCGCCGCGGCGCGCCTAGCCGCCCCTCGGTCCGGCGGCTCGCCGCAAAAAGTAGCGCACAAAAACGCCGCCCCGCTCTGCTGGGACGCAGGCACAAAGAGTAGCCTATTTGGAGCAGCCACTGCCACTGCGGGGCCGCTCGGTTTTTCGAGCCGGCGCGGTCAGCGCTCGACTGTGAGTTGCTCTGACCGGTGCGAGCCGGAGGTGCCAGATGAATCGGACGGCGCCACGGTACGCATACGACCGGGCCGAGCAGGCGAACGGCACGCGTTACGGATAGCCGAGTATGGCGTGGCCGGAGCGCGCCGCCCGCTCGGTTTGGTAACCGGCGGCCGACCGTCGGCGGTTTGCCAACAGCGGGTCGGCTGGTGGTCTGGCTGCGCAGCGGTGTTTTTCCCGAGATCGGGGCCGGGTCGCGCGCCGCCGCCGGTTACGCCACAGGGCGAGTCGCTGTCCCCGTCCCGGACGCTCAGCCGAAAACAGGCGCGCCGCTATTCTGGACGGCCGCGGCCGGCGGCGCCGCAGCGCCCTTCGCAGGCCTGTGGTCGCTGATTGGCTCGAAGCGTCCCGGGGCGACGGACGGGGAACTGGGGGATCAGGGGAGCCGCGCTGGTGGTGGCCGCCAGACGCCGTGCGTGCGTGTGCGTGCCGAGTGCGTGGGGCCGCCGGCGGACAGGGTGAGTGCCGGCTGGGGCAGTGCTGACGGGGGCGGCCAATGTGTCCGGGCTCTGTAGACATGACGCGCTGACGCCGTCTCTGCTGTGTTTCAGACGAACGAGAAGCCGGGATCGGACGGCCAGCTGCTACACGGGCACCAGGTCAGTCCTGTGGCGCTGCTCAGCCCCTGGCTGTGACTGCACGGCGCGTGGTAACTGTACTGAGGTCTGAGCTGCGAGCCCCTGTCTGCTCGCAGCTCAGACCTCAGTTCGACCGCCGGTATCGGAGGCGTATGTCCGCGCCGTTTTGATCGCAATATTGTCGTCGGCTGTGCTTTATTCCGCTGTTTACGCTGGTGGGTTTTTGCCAAAGTTGTCCCTGTTGGTAGAATCACGTGCAGAGATCTGTCGTTTGTATCTTGCTGTGAGTTACTGATCGTTAGAATCACGTGCAGAGATCTGTGGCGTTTGTATCCTGCCGTGAGTTACTGATTGGTAGAATCACGTGCAGAGATTTGTCGTTTGTATCTTGCCGTGAGTTACTGATTGGTAGAATCACGTGCAGAGATCTGTGGCGTTTGTATCTTGCCGTGAGTTACTGATTGGTAGAATCACGTGCAGAGATTTGTCGTTTGTATCTTGCCGTGAGTTACTGATTGGTAGAATCACGTGCAGAGATCTGTCGTTTGTATCTTGCCGTGAGTTACTGATTGGCATGGGTGGAACTTTAATGTAAATTGGGGTTGTAGCTACAACCCCAATAATTTGGGAATTTAACATTACGCCTATGACGCGTTGTGTTACAAATGGGCTCTTAACAACTAAATGCAACCCCAATGATTTTCAAAAAGTTACGCCTCTGCTGATTGGTAGAATCACGTGCAGAGATCTGTCGTTTGTATCTTGCCGTGAGTTACTGATTGGTAGAATCACGTGCAGAGATTTGTCGTTTGTATCTTGCCGTGAGTTACTGATTGCCGTGAGTTACTGATTGACCCGATGGTTAATCAGTGTATTCTCGATAACCGCTGTGACCTTTTGGGATGACCTCCGGACGCATTCGCAACTCCCAGTGACCCTTCATACAGTTGATAAGACTCTCAGTAACTACATTGTGCGACCCCTTACGGGACCTTGCCCCTGGCCCTTTCGTAGCCCCTCGGTCACTCCCTAGTCTGGCTAGCCATTCAGTTGGCCGTCGGCGTGTCCGGTCGGCTGGAGTTGTTCTCGAACTCGGCGACAGCCGGTCCCTGGTGTTCCCCGGCCCTGGTGTTCCCCGGCCGGCGCGTCCTATGTCGGTGCAGTTTCGGTGGCTCCCCGTTAGCCCCTCAGTATCGTTTTGTGGACCTCCTGTCCCCTCTCCCTCCCTGCCTTCACACTGACGTCACAGCCGTCATCCCATTGTACGCCACCATTTGAATATTGTTTTCGCTAGTCTCCAAGGTAACTTTATTTTAAAGGTAGGGACAAGTTTTCCTTCAAGCCCGAGTGACGTTGTTTTGCCGCATTCCTCCTCTGCTTGGTAGCGTTCATAAAGGACTTGGAAGCATTACTCCAAAGTGAATCTAGCATTGCGCATATATGGCAGTATGCAGGGAGGCGATGAAGGAGTGGATGGGTACACCACCATGGTCGCTGAATTACGGTGCGAGTTACTTTACTTTTAGTTAGTTCAGCCGTACAGAGAAATTATTCACGCCCGAGTGACGCGTGCTACCAAACTCACTTGACACCCCCCTGGGGGCTGTGGCGTCCCCTTGGAGGTCTTGCGATGGCTGTTTTCGTCCTTCCGAGCCGATTCGTCTCGCCTCGAGGCTTGCGGGCAGTGACTGACTGCCCCCCTCCCCGATATCCCCTTTGCGGCTCCCCCTCTCAGTCCCCGGGAACCTGGCGGGCAGATCGGGCCCTTCCGATATCCCCTCTCTGCGGCGGTCTCCCCCTCCCCGGCGGACGCGTATTTCCGAAGTCTAGCGATGCTACGCTGTCGCGTCTCGCGTTATCAGCGAGCCAGAGGTGACGTCACTATGACGCCGTCTCTAGCCGCCGCTGCCTAGCGTCGCTAGACTTCGGAAATACGGCCCCCGGACCGACTGTGGCGGGGCAGACGTGTGTTTGGGGGCGAATGTGACGACGCACCGCCGTCCGTCCGCGACCCTCGCCTCTCCCAGCGAGCTATTATTGGCCGCCTGGAATGCTGGGGCACAAAGGAGGGAGTGGGGGGGGGGGGGGGGGCGCTCAGCGCGGTTGTCCCAGGCAGACGGGTTAAGATTACGGACGAACCTCAAAAGTCCGTGGGACGGCTGGCTGGTCAGCGCGGGAGGACAGGGGGTAGGGGAGGGTATACGCCATTGGCCTGGCCCGAGGCCTGTTCACGGGGTCTGCGGCCGCCGCGGCCAGGAGGCGGAGCTTAATTTTAACAACTTTGAACACTTTTGCGGCCGCTGATGGCGTCTGATAAATGGCGCGTGTAGCGTTCGCAACAAATAGGCAATTTCATGAAAACCCTCTGTTTTTCAAAACCACTCAACTACATGAATATCTACGAGTCACTAAGAGTTGTCATTTTTGGTCAAACAACCGCCAGTGAGCTGCGATATCAACACAACAGTGCGCAACCTTTGTCGGACGCGCGCCATTTATGTCTAAGTTCTTTTGCGGCTGCTCCCGAGCAACCGCAGGAGCCGCATTGAGTAGTCTCCCTCCCGGATCTGCTCTTTCGTGATTGGCTGACGATTAAGCCCCGCCCTTTTGGCTGCGGGAGCCGCGGCGGCCGCAGACCCCGTGAACAGGCCTCTAGTCTGCGCCGCAGCCTGGCGTCCAGCGGGGGAGGACAGGGGGTAGGGGAGGGTACACGCCATTGGCCTGGCCTGGTCTGCGCCGCAGCCCGGCGTCCAGCGGGGGAGGACAGGGGGTAGGGGAGGGTACACGCCATTGGCCTGGCCTGGTCTGCGCCGCAGCCTGGCGTCCAGCGGGGGAGGACAGGGGGTAGGGGAGGGTACACGCCATTGGCCTGGCCTGGTCTGCGCCGCAGCCTGGCGTCCAGCGGAGGAGGACAGGGGGTAGGGGAGGGTACACGCCATTGGCCTGGCCTGGTCTGCGCCGCAGCCTGGCGTCCAGCGGCAGCCGAGCCCTAGTCGCCACTCTCCCGTCAATGGTCGTCGTTTGGAAGGCGCGCTGGTCTGTCGGCTCGATGCAGTGGGGGATGCTCTGCGGGCATGTTCTCGGCACGACTCGCTGGGTCTATAATCATCCCTTTGACGTGGTTACCCCCGAGCGTATCCTCAACGGTGTTTGGTCTAGTTCCAAGGGCGCCGCCACCTTCCGAAAGTATGGGGGGGGGGGGGGGGAGCTGACTGAGGCATTCTAAAGTCGATCTTTCCATGCAACGCCCATAGGCGTAATGTTAAAATCCTATTTTTTTTTGGGGGGACACGTCCCCCTGTGGCGGAGCCCCTGCCTAGTTCGCCACTTTTTGGTCACTATGCGCGCGCAGTCACTCGTGCACGATGTGGGCAGTCTTGCGCTATTTTAACGCCTGTGACGAAAAATCCTACCCACTAGGGGCTCACTCTACCCAGCGGTAGAAGTTCGAAAGAGCTTCTTGGTATGAAGCAAACGCTGGCGCTGGCCGTTTTCCGCGTCCAGTATTTGACGTTGGACCCCATCCACGCCGAAGCGGGCTATTCCGGAGCCACATACAAGCATGGACAACACGAATGGTACACTCATCCTAATATAAAATGAAGACAGTTTCACTACAGCACATACTCCCATACAGCACATACTTCAATACTCTCACATACACATTACATCACATACACTGCAATGCTCTCACACGCACATTACGTTATATACATCAGGCTACTCTGGTTGAGGCATGTTCTGTATCGCTCTTTTGAATGCGGGCATGGCTGAGTGACGTGTGGCTAAAGGCAGCTCATTGTAATTTTGCACAACATGATATAGAAATCGGCGCTTGCCAGCCTCTGTCCTCACGCGTGGAAGGGCCAGGTCAGAGTTCTGTCGCGTAGAGCGGGAGCGGAGATCAGAATTGACATGAAGCTGGGAAGCAAGAGCCTGTGGTTCCCCGGTGTTTCGAATTTTGTGTAGTAGATTTAGGGAGTGCTGTCTGTATAGCTGCTGGGCAGTGGGCCAGCCAAGCTCAGCTCGCACGTCAGAGATGTGATCAAATTTACGTTTGCCAGATATGACACGAAGGGCAAAATTTAGAATTTTGTCAAGGCGTTGTATGTTCCTCTGCGAGCCATTGCCAAATACTGCTAAACAGTACCGAACGTGTGAAACGACCAAGGCATTTACAAGAAGTGGCAACAGCTCGCGGGGGATGCTGTGCCGCACGTGCGATAGCCCAATGAGGATACCACTACATTTTTTACCAGGGAAGACACGTGTGAGTCCCATGTGAAGTGCTTATCAAACAGAACACCTAAATTTTTGACGTATGGGCTCTCTTGTACTATGTCTTCGCGGAACTGAACAGCAACAGGGTAAAGGTCGCGACAATTTTGGCGGGATCCGAACGCTATTAATTCGGTCTTGCTTGTATTTACTTTGAGACCATGAGAGTGAAACCAGGTATCAAGTGCACTCAGGGTGTCCTCCAATTTACTGACCAGATCATTGAGTTGGTGTTTTTTGCCGGATAACAAAATTTAAGTGTCATCAGCGTACTGGACCACATGAGCATCCCCCGCGAACAGGCACATATCGTTAGCGAATATTTGAAAAAGTAAAGGCCCAAGAGACGAGCCTTGAAAAACTCCGATAGAGTTGGGGAGAGGCCTGGAGAAATGAAGGTTCCCACTCCCATCAGCCGTACAGACAGACTGAGTGTGACCGCAGAGGTATGATGTAAACCAGGTGGGATCGATGTTATATGTACGTAGTTTAGAGAGGAGCATAGAATGGTCGATGACATCGAAGCACTTGGATAAATCGAGGAGACAGAGAAGGGTGAGTTCCTGGTGGTCAATAGCCGAAAGGATGTGATCAGAAACAGTCAGAAGGGCGGTCTCAGTAGAGAGCAGGGAGCGGAACCCGTGCTGGGATGAGAACAGGTGGTTATCCGACATGTATGAGTAAAGCTGACGTTGCACAATACGCTCAATGAGCTTTGGGAAGGCAGATACAATGGAGATAGGGCGAAAATTGGAAGCTTCGGACTGGCTGCCGGCTTTGTGTATTGGATGAATAATGGAATGTTTCCAGGGCGCTGGGTATTCGCCGGAAGATAGGCTAGTATTGATGATATGGAGTAAAACGGAGCCGATAGCAGCAAAGCAAAGCTTTATTACCTGAATAGAGATGCCGTCAGCACCACAGGCCCCTGAATTTTTCATTGAGTTGAGGAAGGACCGGAGAGCGGACAGAGAGATAGGCTGTAGTTTGAAGGCACATGTGCCGACACGAGGTAGACGGACAGGGAGAGAGGGGGGCTCACCCCTGGCCCGGACCTCACTCGCAACCCGGGGACCAACGCCCACAAAGTACTGGTTTAGCTCGTCAGGGGTGGCCTCTGGCACGATGCGGTCGGCAGACTTCTTGCCCGCTATGATTTGACGTACATTCCGAAATATGGTGGTAGGACCCAGCTCACGCACTCTCCTGGCGATGTCCTGCCTTGTGTCGTGACGAATGGCAGAACGGACCTGTTTGTTAAGCGCAATGAACTCAGGGGTCCTACCACTATGGACAAGAAGTCTGCGACGCTGTGCCATCAGGTTGCGAGTGGTGTCAGATACAGGGGGAGCGGAAGGGTTACGAATTTTGATACGTTTTAGAGGTGCGTGATGGTCGAGGATGGGGAGGAGACAATTTATGAATGCAGACCACTGGTCTGACACTTCCACGCGTGAGAACACTCCACTCCAGTCAGTGGCTCTGAGAGCAGCGTGAAAAGCCGATATATTAATGCGATGTAGGCGCCTAGATGAGACGAAAATCGGCTTACGGCGAGGCTTGGGGATGGACAATTTAGCTTGGATGATACAGTGATCACTATAGGGACATGGACAGACAGATACGTCACTCAAAAAGTTTCCCGTATTGGACACAAACACATCAAGTAGAGATCCAGACTCGTATGTGGGACTAGTCACGTGCTGGTGCAGGGCCAGGCTGTCTAGGAACTGATTAAATCTCGATTTACATATATCGTTGTCGGACGCTAGAA
Source organism: Chirona hameri (assembly GCA_036785665.1). Lineage (NCBI taxonomy): Eukaryota > Metazoa > Arthropoda > Thecostraca > Balanomorpha > Balanidae > Chirona > Chirona hameri. The sequence continues at coordinate 47,835 of JAXIVJ010002371.1, forward strand.
GGTTGCAGTTAAGGTCGCCAGTTATTACAATATTGTCAGTGGACGAAAGAAACACGCGTTGCACTTGAGTTTCAAGAAAATCGAGGTCGGCTGATATGGCGGCTACGGTGTGTCGAGGAGGTCTATATACGCAACCTAGGTTAAAACGACGACCGTGCGAGTTACTGACTTGTAACCAAAACGTTTCTATTTTGCCGTCGTTTTTGGCACCTACAACTGATTTAAGTGGTTTTACTTTCAAATTGTTTTTTATCAGTACAGCTATTCCCCCGTAACCACTACCGGCTGGACGGTCGGCACGGTGCAGAGAAAACCCCGGGAACGTGACGAAGCGTGAGCAAGTGTCGGGGCGAAGCCATGTTTCTGTGAGCACAGCAATATCACAATTTAATAATTCTAAATCATGACGGAGGTCTAAAATCTTAGGTTTTAGGCTTAAAATGTTCAACGCCATGATGTATAAGGCCCCGCGTCCAATCGTATCAGAGCCATGAGGTTGGCGTGTCACTTCAGTTGCGTTGTGCGCCTGTGCAACCGGATGCTGGCCGGCAGCGCTGACCAGAGGTGCTGTGGCGGCCTCCCCTTGCAAGGTGTGCCGATCTTGTTGTCGGTCGGTTGCGGCGAGCGCCGGCCCCGGCCGCTCGCTGGTAGTCGCGTCGGGTGGGTCGGCGGCCACCGCCGCCGCTCGGTCTGACGGAGTAGCGGGCGTCGGCGGCTCGTCTCTGACTTGCGTCTCTGTCTCTATCGTGGTGACGGGCGGTTGTTGGCACACTACACGACAGGGCCCCAGTAAACGGACACATCAACAGCATGGAGTTAGCGTGACGCAGGCGGACTCTGGACGAGCTGCAGTGTCGGCGGCGGCGGCGGCAGCTGGTGCCAAGCCACACGACTGTTTCCGGGCCAGGTCTCCTCTGCCGCTCCCAGCGACAAACAGGGGGATGGCACAGCGCGCGGCGCCAGTCGAACAAAGGCGCCAGGTGCCGGGCGGCGGTCGGCAGCTGGCCGCGGTCCGCGGTCTGCTCCCGCCGCCGGCTGATCCTCTGCGGCCGGATACAGCTGCCGCTTGCTCTGTGCCCGGCCCGTGCCGTGCGCCCGTCAGCCCTGCCCAGATCGCTGCGCGCGCGCGCTCACTAATTCAGCCGCATCGACCGGCGATCGGGCGCCGGGTGCACGCCGCCGGGCATTGTTCGCTGGCCAACGTGCGACCGTGTTTGCGCGCGCTCGGGCGGGGCAGCGGCGGCTGCCCGGCCGTGCGGAGAGGCGCACCTGCCCGCCCGTCCTAGCGGCCCCCGCCCCCGCCCCCGCCCCCGCCCGGTAGCCATTACCGGCGGCCTCACCTGGCGGTGGCTGCCGCCCGTCGGCCGGCGGCTACACGGTAATCCGACGCTTGTTTAGTCGATGGCGGGGCAGATCGGTCGCCAATTTGTCGGTTGACGCTCGTGCATCGATTCCGGCGGCATGAGCTCGCTAATAAGCCCGCCGGTGAGCCCGCTGAGCGGCGGTAAGCCCGTTAGACTGATCGCGTGCGCGGTGGGTCGCATTCGCGCCGGACATGCGTGCGTTTCTGGTGTCTGCTGGGGCTGTTTTGCTGGGGCGCGCGCCGCGCAGCCACTCTAAGTCGGACACGTAGCACTGATGGGTCATCATCGCGCTCTCCGGAACGAGGGGCGTCGGACGTCGTTGCCGTCGCCAAGTTTGACGCGGCGAGGCAGTCACGCCGGTGCGGTTGATCGGCGCCGCTCTTTGGAAGATTGCTGGCTTCCGAGAACTGGCCCATCGGATACGGTACGCGGTGCTTTGCGGGATCATATTGCAGGATGTTGGCGGGTGGTGTATGATCAGAGGCGGCGCCATAGGGGGTGGGGGACAGGGGCAGTTGCCTCCAACCGCCAGCTGGGCCCCTTTCGGCCGGCCGACCCTGAGGGGCTTCTCAGGCTGCCTCAGAGCCGTCTTGGGATAGGCGAGGACCTACCCAGGCTATATAGGGTCTCTCACACCAGCCAAGAACCCTCTTATGTCGACTGAGGGCCCTCTCAGAAAGGCTGAGGGCCTCTCAGGTTGGACGAGGGCCATTTCAGGCTGTTTTAGGGTCTTGCCAGGTCTGCTGAGGACACTCGCACAGGTGCGGTCGCAGCCTTTGGGGGAAACTTAGTCTAGAGGGCCCTTGTCAGGCCTAAGAGGGTCCATGCCGATCTGAGGGGACCCTTGGGGATTCTGAAAGGGTCTTTGGTCGGTGCAAGAGGGCCCTCCGCTGATCTAAGAGGATATTTTTGCTGATCTGAGAAGGCCCGTATCAGGCGTGAGGGCCCTATGCCAGTCTGGTAGGAACTTCGGTTGCCTTTGGAGCAGAGTTCGCAATGGGCCGGGCTGGCCCTATGGGCCATGGGCTGGGCCTGGGCCGGGCCTCAACTTTAAAGAAATCACCGGGCTCTGGACGGGCCTGGGCTGATAATTTTTAAGTAATGCGCGCGTCGCACAAGCTCAGGTCAGAGCTAAAAAATATTTTAACCAGCAGTTCACTTCACTTCCATAGCAACACACAGGTGAGTGATATTGAGCTCACCATAATAAATATTGATTGAATAGTATATCAACACTGATATCAATGATAACAGCACTACCAGTAAGGCTCCGTAGTTGGCGATGAACGAGCAAGCGCAGGAAATGTATGGGCAATTTCAACTCGATCGGGCAAGTAGTTTCTGAGATACAAAAAAAGGTGCTCACGTGCGCACGTGCAGAGGCACTCACATTTGACTTGTGGGAAAGTGGGGGCTGAGAGGTCCCTAACCACACACCGAATTTGAACACAATCCGCTCAGCCGTTCCTGAGATACAGAATAGGAGTGTGCACGTGCTCACGTGCAGAGGCACCCACCCCTGACTTATGGGAAACTGGCGGATGAGAGGTCCCTAACCACACACCAAATTTGAATACAATCGGCTCGGCCGTTCCTGAGATAGAATAAGGGTGTGTACGTGCGCACGTGCAGAGTCCTGAGTTGTGTGAAAGTGGCGACTGAGGGATCCCTAACCACACACGAAATTTGCACATAATCTGCCCAGCCGTTGCGGAGTTATTGCGAGAAAATACTTTGCAACACCCCTCACGCGGCACGCGCCACGCGCAGTGGTAGTCACCCACATGAGTCGGGCACTGGTCACAAACAGGGTAGGTTAGATCAGGGTAATAGAACAACGGGTAGAACAGCAAGGAATGTAACGCCCAAATGAATTAAACAAGATATAATTTGTATCGTAATTGTTTTGTCTATTATAAATTAAAGGTATTGTTTGTTATCAATAACTTGTATTTCCATAGATTATATCTTTATTTATTTAATTAAACTCCAGCAAATATACGAAGTAGTAGTCGAAGTAGTGTATTTGCAGTACATGTAGTAGCATTTGGAAGAGGTCATATTTAATTCTACTACGAAGTAGTAGTCTAAGTAGTGTATATTTCAGCACTGTAGTAGCATTTGGAAGCGGTCAGCGGTCGTTTCGACATTGTTTAACCCCCAAGCCGATTTAACCCATTTACGCCCGGAATATCGAAAAATGGTAGATAGACACGATGTAGCTAAGGCTTGTAGCTATCTGTTCCAGAAGTCAGATTTAAAATATGTATCATAGGTTACGAGCCAGCCTCGTCTGAAAATCATCGATTAAACATGGGAACCCTATGGTGTAGTAGGTTTTTAACGCCCAAACGTCCAAGTGCTGCCAACCGTTACTGGTGGGGGCTGGGTTAGATGGGGCTGCTCAGCAAAGAAGTCCGCTTGCCAATCGGACGTGCGGTTGCAAAGATATGAGCTTCTCAAAAGCGTCGCCACAGGTTGGGTCGGGTCGGGTCGGGCCGCTCATAATCATATTTTTCCCCGTACACCACATAAGGGCGAGCGAGCGCTTCGCGCTCGCTCGTAATCAGGAGTTATATGCAGTAGTACTGCAGACCAGAGTTCGCCACGGGCCGGGCTGGCCCTATGTGCCATGGGCCGGGCCTGGGCCGGGCCTCAACTTTAAAGGAATCACCGGGCTCTGGACGGGCCTGGGCTGACAATTTTGAAGTAATGCGTGCAAGCTCGTCAGCTTAAATATTTTAACCAGCAGTTCACTTACACAGCAACACACTGTTGCTGTGGCTGTTTTTCTCCTTGGTTAGCATAGTTGGTTCATTGTTTCACATTTATAGTATACAAGTAAATATGCCTGGATAGATTGCAAATTTTGTGAAAATAATGATATGCTTAATCTGAACGTGCCGGGACCGGTCATGGGACTCAATATTATGAATTTGACCGGGCCTGGGCTTGATCTTCATGGGCCTGGGCCGGTCCGGGCTGGGGTTGGGGGCCCGTGACGAACACTGCTTTGGAGGGCCCTGTGCCGGCCTGAGAGCGTCCTTGGGTCGGTAAGAGAGGGCCTCTGCCTCTGAAAGTACTAACGGTGAACCTGAAAGGACCCTCGACCTGTCTGAAGGGCCTTTGCGAGGCTCAAGAGAAGAGGACCCTCGATCGGTGCGAGAGTGCTCTGCTGGTCTGAGTTGGCATGCCAACCCTGATCAGGCCCTAAGATTGTCCGGGATGGCCTTTGCGTGGCCTAAGATGGCCCTTCGCCGGTCTGAGAGCCCTCGGCCGGCCTGAGAGGGTCATTAGTCGGCAAGAGTTCAGAGAGGGCCCTCGGCGTCTTTGAGGTGGCCTTCGGTTAACCTAAGAGGGTCCTTGCCCAGTCTGAGAGGGTATTTCCAATTTTGATAGGACCATTATCAGGATGCCGGTTTGAGGAGGCCTTTGCAAGGCTGCAAGTGCCGCTGGTGGGTAAAACAGCGTCTTTTGCTGGTTTGAGATGGTATTTTCCTGTAGTGATATTGGGGCTTTACCACTATACCACTATACGACTGTGGTCATTTCTCGTCTGGGCCTCTCCTGACCCGACCCAAGCGGGGCAACCGAATGACCTCGCCTCTAAACCGGAACCCAGGGATTCCGAGCCCAACGCTCTACCAACTACGCCACCCGGACCCCCGAGGATATTTTCCAAACCTGAGAGGGCGTTGGGGCCTTTGCGTGACTGAAAGGGGCCTTGGTCGGTATGAGAGGGTATTTTCAGACCCGACAGGACATTGCTCGTATAATAGGGGCAGAGGGCCTTAAGTCAGACTTGCAATCAGAGTTTAGTCATGAATCGATTCATGAGTCGGAACATTTTTGGGTGAGTCATGAGTCGGGGCGATTCAATAAAAAAAAACGGCACTTTAGTCGAGAGTCTAGTCGATTCAATTTGTTTGAAACAGCACTTGAGTCCAGAGTCGTGTATTCAGTTTGTTTGAAACAGCACTTGAGTGAAGAGTCGAGTCAGTTCTTCGGCTGTTGAGTCGACTTGAATCGGCAAAAAAAAATAGTCTACAACGAGTCCATACCAACGTCAGTTGGCAGCACTTGGCCGTTGGGGGTTAAACACCTACTAGACCATTAGGTTCCCATGCTAAATTTCAAAACCTTTTCCGATGAGGCTGGCTCGTATCCTATGGGACAAATTTCAAACCTGATTGATGGACCATCTGGTCCATAGATATAGCTACAAGCCTTGACTTCCACGTTTCTATAGGCATTTTTCATTTTGATATTCCGGCCTGGAAGGGGTCAACTGGGCCTGGTCGTTAACCAATGTCGAAATGCTATGGCCGTTCGAAGGCTAATTAGAAAAGAAAATCTGTCTCAATTTACACTACTTTCCCCTAGCAGGAAAGTAGTTAATACTTTTCATGCTTTTGCTTCACAGCAGAAGTATGAACACAGGTGAACATACGGGTGAACACGGGTGCATACACGGGTGCACACAATATACAAATTCCTCAAGTTGTTGTTACGGAATGGGGAGCAAAGTAACTTGGGCTCAGAGTATCCAATTTCATGCGCTGTTTCCTCCTGCCTTCATGGAGCATTTACCTTTTCTTCAGATTAATTTTCCTTATACTTAAGTAAATGTGGATATAAGCATTCGTGGAGGAAGTAACAGGTTTGGCCAAGGGCAGATACTGTTATTGCAATTCTATTGAAAACATGGGCTTCTCTGGTTCGCAGGGTCTTCACTAGTGATGTCATTTTCCAAGAATGTCCTGACCGATTCCAAACCGATACCGAATAAGAGGTATTTCGGTTGACCGAATACCGACCGATTTGGGTTGAAGCCAAAAATGTCCAAAATTTGACCGATTTTCAAATTGTATACTTATTTATGTAGATAACACCGGCAAAAATAGCTTTGTTTAAAATCATAAAACACACATGTACAGTTTCCAAAAAGACAGTATAATTGTGAAAAAAAGAACCAAATACATTTACAAAGTAAATTAGTGATGCTGCAAGCAAGACCGAAAGCACATTGCAAACAGGATGGAAAAATGTGATTTCAATCATTCCATACTAGAGGCCAGCAGTGCGATCGGGGCATTGCCTAGGGGTCAAAATCGTAATTTGGCTTTACCCCCTGGATGGGTTTATTTCCCCCCTCCCCTCAGGATCGGCAGCCATTAATGGATTTTGGGCCGCAGTATCGCGCACGTGACCTGCGAGTCTGTGTTACCAACCGTGTGACCTGAGGAGGCGAAGAAAAAAAATGTTGGTGCCCACTTTTTGGCACTTGGCACGTGCCACGTGGCATCAATTGACCCGAAATTGGTACCATCATCTGGCCGCCGTTTTGCCGCATCGAACGGACAGACAGACGTGTATTGGAGTCATCCACAATCGGCTTGTGGCTATTACAACCCCACAACAAATCAAAACAAAACACAATGTCAAACAAACAAAGACAAAAGGTGTAAAGCAACGGCATCGTAGATACGGTACAGGCGCAGTAAAGATGCGAACAGAAAAGCGCACGGGGGGAGGGGGGGCAGAGCGTAGCGTTGGGTATAGATAGCAGTTCAGTCGGGGCGAGGCGTAGCCGCCAGCAAGTGTCGCCTCAGGTGAGGGCCGAACAGAGGCTTAGGGAGTCGCAAAAGCTCAGGCGGGACAGTGTTGAATAAGACAGGCGCCCGGCAACAAATCGCCTTTTGCCCATCTCGGTGCGGGACCTAGGCACGTAGAGCTAGCTCATGGTCCCGCCGAGTTGGTCGGTCGTGTACCTCCGCCACAGTGGTGAAGCCGGCGGCCAGTGACTCCGGTTCCCCGCGGCATCTCACTTTGTATGTCAGACACAGCGTTTGATGATTAGTGAGCTGCTTTGCATTGAGCCAACCCAGTCTGTTCAGCAAGTCCGACACGTGATCAAATTTTTGGCGACCGTAGATGACTCGGGCTCCATAGTTGATAATTTTTTTAATACGATAAAAATTTCGCTGAGTGCCGTTTCCGTAGACCGTAAGGCAATACCGAACTTGCGAAAGAACCAGGGCGTCGACAAGGGTGTGAATTACGGACGACGGCAGGTGTCTCCTCAAGTGTGAAAGGCCACTAAGGATTCCAAAGCATCGGCTGGTAATGAGGGAGATATGTGAATCCCAGCTTAGGGTTTTATCAAACATTACGCCGAGATTTTTGGCATCTGCGACTGGCAGGAGATCGTTGTCACGAAATTTCACGGAAAAATTTGGGACGTGCCGAACGTTTGGCGGACTGCCTAAAAGCATCATCTGGGTCTTCCCTGCGTTATCTTTCAATCCATTTGCTCTGAACCAGATATCAAGGGAAGATAAATTTTGCTCCATGCGCATGATAAGGTTCTGGAACTCGGATTTTTTACCACTTATCAGAATTTGAGTATCGTCTGCATACTGGACTACTGTGGCATCTTCCGCGAATAGGTTGAGGTCATTAGAAAAGATGCTATAAAGCAGGGGGCCGAGCGATGAACCTTGAAAAACACCAACATTGTTAGGTAGGGAAAGCGACTTTTTAGTCAGACCTGCATTGTCCGTAATGCTTACACTCTGGGTGTGATGTTTTAAGTAGGCCGAAAACCACGAGGTGTCAATGCCGTAGGCTCGTAATTTGGAGAGTAGCTTAGAGTGGTCGATCACATCAAAGCATTTACTAAGATCAAGCAGGCAGAGTAGTGATAACTCGCCTCGGTCGTTCGCGGCAAGAATTTGATCGGATACAGATATCAGTGCCGTCTCAGTTGAATATCGGGGTCGAAATCCGTGCTGGGTGGGTGACAGGAGGTGGTTGCTAGACATGTAATGGTACAGTTGCTGGTGTACTGCGCGCTCTACAATTTTAGCAATAACAGGGACAATAGAGATGGGACGGTAGTTGGAGGGGTCGGTGGGGTCGCCAGACTTGAATATGGGGTGAACCAGGGAATGTTTCCATGATGCAGGAATATCGGAGTAAAGTATGCTACAATTAACCAGACGCAAGATCAGAGGCCAGATGGCGTCAAATGAGAGCCAAATCATACGGATGCTGATGCCATCCTCACCACATGCCGCTGAGCCATTCATTGAGAACACGACAGTGCGCAGCTCTGACAGCGATAGCGGCGCAAGGACTAGCGAACACGCTCCCACACGCGGCAGACGGCAGGGGAGGTCCGGCGGATCTCCCATTTCGCCAACCTCACTCGCCACTCGCGGGCCTACACTGACAAAAAAAAATCATTCAGTTGGTCAGGTGTCGCATCTGGTAACTTGCGACTAGCCTTGTTGCTACCTACTATTGAGCTGATATGATGCCATACAGACCTTTTGGCCTTCACATATTCGCCGCTGTATGTCGTTGCGGGTGTCGCGTCTAATTGCGGACCGTACAGCGCGGTTCAGGTCGCGGTACATTTCTGAGCCGTGCCCATGTGCCGCGAGCACAGCCCGACGGTGAGCCATGAGGGTTTTTGTATCGTTACAAACTGGCGGGGCATTTGGGTTGCGGAGACATTGTACGGATGGGGGGGTGAGCGTCAAATATCGGTAAAAACGTTGCGACAAAGTTATCCCACATAGCCGTGACTGTGATCGAGTTTAGAGCATGACTCCAGTCGGCAGCTACAAGGTCGCAATGTAGTGCGTAAGGATCGACGCGGCGGAGACAGCGGGTGCGAACTATGCGTGGAGGGGGACGAGATCGTGGTAGATCGATACAGGCATGTACAAATTTGTGAGGACTAAAGTCGCAGAATATCACATTGCAGCGTGTCACCAGGTGAGCACAGTTCGACATGAAAATACATAAAATCGAGCCAGATGAATACGTGCTGTCATTGACAAACTGATGCAGTGAATAGTCGGATATAAAGTGATTCAGAATCTTTTTCGCAGGGTCTGAATCATGCTTTTTCATATCACAATTGAAATCGCCACAGATGATGACTTTAGTTCTAGCATAGTCCGGTGCCACCCGCGTCGAAATCGGCTCAGCCGTTTGTGCTCCACGTGCCAAGATGCTCCGTTGGACACACACACACACACACACACACACACACACACACACACACACACACACACACACACACACACACACACACACACACACACACACACACACACACACACACACACACACACACACACACACACACACACACACACACACACACACACACACACACACACACACACACACACACACACACACACACACACGCGCACGCACACGCACACGCACACGCACACGCACACGCACACGCAACTAGGTCCTCCCACTTTCCGAGCGACGGCCCGGTGGAAATCTTCGAACTCTGAAAAACATGTAAACATGGATGATTTGTAATTAATTTGCAGCATAATACATATTATACATAAATACATACATAGGAAGAAATCAATTTTATCTGGCCAAAGTTGGAGGGGCATACTGGTTACTGGTTTGTGCTTGCTACTTAAGATGGTATACAATACTTATTTTTAAGGACCTCACTTCCTCTTGTGAGCAATATCTTCTATCTTGATATAACAATGTGTTCTATTTAGTATTTACATTAATTGATTTAATTTGGAGCAAATTGTCTGGATATGTGTAAAAATGTGACAAAAAAGTGAATTGTTTAAGATTAGGCTGACCGAAAAGTGTCCAAAAATGCATAAGCCTGACCGACCGATTACCAAATCGGTCACATTTTTTCGGTTACCAAAATTTCGTTAACCGATTGACCACTAGTCTTCACAGGTATGCAAAGGAAAAGATTCTCAGGAAGGTTAAAGAACTTCGCAGGCTAGACGAAGCCTCGAAGTGGAATTAAATGGATCGAAGACCCTCTTAGAAAGGCGAAATGTTGGCAATATTGAAGCGGAACCGTGTAAATGCACGTAAACGTACTCGTACATTTAAAGTTATTATGTAGGCTTAGGCATGTGTTTTTCAAAGTTATTAAACCGGTTTTAATGAAAATGGGTCTTCTTTGACCAATAGCACATTTTGCTAGGAAGTTGCCTCCCCGTAACTGAAAATCCGTGGCGCCGCCAGTGGCACACACACACACACACACACACACACACACACACACACACACACACACACACACACACACACACACACACACACACACACACACACACACACACACACACACACACACACACACACACACACACACACACACACACACACACACACACACACACACACACACACACACACACACACACACACACACACACACACACACACACACACACACACACACACACACACACACACACACACACACACACACACACACACACACACACACACACACACACACACACACACACACACACACACACACACACACACACACACACACACACACACACACACACACACACACACACACACACACACACACACACACCCACACCCACACCCACACCCACACCCACACCCACACCCACACCCACACCCACACCCACACCCACACCCACACCCACACCCACACCCACACCCACACCCACACCCACACCCACACCCACACCCACACCCACACCCACACCCACACCCACACCCACGTCCATTACAGGGAATGTTTCACCTTTATATTGGTTTTGAACTGAGATAGCCATTATCTTTGGCCGTTATTGAAATGTCGAAAATACTAAGGTCATTTCCCCCCAACACTTAGCCGTTTTTAAGCAATTCAGTTTATAGTTTGCAAAATGGGGTCTAGGCTAGTGCCCGGTGCCGCCGCTGATTGGCTGACAGCGACTTTTTCCGCCAATCCCACTTTGACTTTTTCCGCCAATCCCACTTTGTCAGCCAATCAGCGCGGTCTATGGCTCAATAATGACGTCATCATCCCAAATTAAAAATACAACTTAATTTGTATAAAGTTGAGTGACTTTTTTAGATAAAAAATATCACCATCGTTTTCAGCAGCACTTACTTCATATTTTCGACCACAACCAGCATATATTTGAAAACTTTCAGAAAGGTGAAACATTCCCTTTAAAGGGAAATAATGACCTTTTTCCACAAAAATGGAGTTAGCACTTGAAATCGCCAGACGAGACCAAAATATATTGTAAATTCATCACATTTTGCATGAAAACTTTCCTACCGAAAGATATTTCAAGTTAAAGTTGATAAGCGTTCCACACTTTTAACGACCGGTACTTGCAAGTACTTTTGGTCCTCATCAAACTGCGGGCTTTTCCCGTATTGTTTTTTTACGCAATGGAGTGGAAAATATGTTGTGCGTTCTGCTTGTTGTGATTATATGCCCGGCGATCTTCTAAAACTAACAGCGATTGGAAAAAGTGGCAATAAAATCGGAAGCTCATCGATGCACATCAACGGCGGCATAGTTAGTGGTTGCGACCCTCAATTTTTGAAAATCGATTCATTTGTTTTCAACATTAGGAGTATTGTATAATTTGTCTGTGGCTGTATATAACACTATGCTTTATATTACCATGAAAAATAAAAAATAAATCCCCAAAAAACTAACAAACAATAACACAAAACTAGCAATTAAATCGGAAGCTCATCGATGCACATCGACGGCGACCTATTTAGCGTCGGCGATTTGTTTGCAAAGCATTGTCATGCTTCTCGGCGCACTTAACCATTGTGGCGAGTTGTTGCTAGTAGCGCTTTCGTTCTCCATGGCAACCAGGCGTGAGCCAATGAAAAGCCAGAACGTATTCTCTTTCTGGTTTTTGATTGGCTGACGCCTGGTTGCCATGGAGAACGAAAGCGCTACTAGCGTGTGTCCGAGCAGCGCTCAGTTTGATCGGAAATGTCACAGAGCCTCCAAAAATGCCGCAATGGATGTAAACAATGGTAGGGAAGGGCGAATTTGTCAATGACCTTCATGAAGTACACAAGGTACTTGTTTGGTATTTTTCCCAAACTTACAACTTCGAATTTGGGAATAATTTTATTTAATTCTTAAATTTAAATAAAATAATTTTAAAACCATAGCGGTAGCCTAAGAAATTGTTGCTAACAAAATCAAAAAGGTCATTATTTCCCTTTAAAGGATAGAGAGTAAAGGTGCCACTTTTCAAGCCTGTGGCTACCCGCCCCGCCCCGCCCCGCCCCGCAAACCCCCTTCAACTACCCGCCACTACCCACTTGCCTATATAGGCTGCCAGCTACCCGCAAGTACCCACAAATAAAATGTATTACTTTTTAGGAAGTTCTAGGACAAAAAACATTCCATAAAGAAAATAAAACTTTTCCCTAAAGCCTTCCTTAAAGGGAAATAATGACCTTTTCCCACAAAAATGGAGTTTGCACTTGAAATCGCCAGACGAGACCAAAATATATTGTAAATTCATCACATTTTGCATGAAAACAAAGGGGCCATGCAAAGGGGCCATGGCCCCCCAAGGTCCTGAAACTATGATTTGGCACCCAAAAAATGGTCTGACGTACAGTGGCTGACGGCGCACTCTACCCCCCCCCCCCCCCCCGGCCAACATTTCGCTGACGGCTGACGTTCCGCTCCCCCCCGCTCAATAACTTTGAAATCGCCACTGGTTCCCCCCCCCCAAAAAAAAAAGAAGAAGAAGAAGCCGCCCTTGATCGTAATGACCAGGACCCAGGTCCCCCGGCAGTTCGCTAACCCGTCACTCAGTCAGTCAGGCGCTGGCTCTGTTGAAGAGCCGGGTGCAGCGCCACCCACTACAATTCACTTATAAGTCAGTGTTTCAAGACACCCGGGTCCCGGACTTAAGACATTGTGACCCAGACTTATATTGTTGCTAGGAATTGGATTCCGAATGGGACCCATCCTGGCTTGGTATGGAATCTGAATTCATTTCGCTCAAGCGGAATCAAACAAGTCTGGATCCGAATGGTGCTAACTGCTATCATCTATCCACATAACCACAGGCCAGAGCTATGACAACTGACGGGTTTAGCTCCAGGCCCGGTCCCAGCTTCCCAGACCTGCGAGCCATTCGCCCACTAAGGTGTCGCGCCGCCCTGGTAGGCACCGGTTCAGTTTCTGGAACTGGACGCGACACCACTGGTCGTGAATGTGTTCGCCCCTTTTCCGAGACCGGTCAGCCGGATGATTTGCCGTTCGTCTGTGCTGCGCTACTGATCTCCTGTGCTGATTCGTAACGGGAGAATTTCAACACAAGATAGTGGTCGGCTGGCCGTGGACCTGTCGGCTGTTGGTCGTGGACTAAAACGAGGGCCGCGCTATACAAATGACTGCCGCCGCCCGACTCCATCACTCGATTGAGCGCTCACAAAGTGAAAGTAATTGGTTGCGGGATGCGCCGTACTATCGCCGGCGATGTCCCCAACGCGGCCTGATTTGGGTTTCTAGTTCAAGTGCGAGGTAATTGGGCCGGTGTTATGATGACGTCTGACGGCGTCAGTCGGTGCCTCAACGGCCTAGCGGCTAGCGGAGAGAGGCACGCCCGCCGGACGCGACCGCGCGCTCGATGCTCCCCACACTATTCCCACGGGCGGGCGGCGGCCCATCGCAGCTCGTTCAAAACCGAGGTTCTTGTTTTGAAGGCGCGTGCCCCGACAAGGCGCGTGCCCGGACAGCGCGGTCGGCTACCTCTCCCGTCGACCAGTGCGTGGCTGCGACGCCGCGCCGACACCGACAACGCTGCCCATCTAGGCGCGCCCCGTTGCCATAGCAACAGGTCTGCTTGGTGCGTGACGTCATGCGCGTCGGAGTCGATGGCCGCGCCGCCGCCGCCAGTCCAAAACAAAGGCGGCGCGGCGCGGCAGTCTTTGTCGCCGGCGGGTGGGGTGTGGTCGTTGTCGCGTCGTATCGCAGCATAGGCGCCGCGGTCTGTGCTCGAAGGTGTGCGTGGCGCGGCGTTCTGTAACGAGGCATCGTGGACTGAGCTGTGAAGGCGAACAGGGTTAACAAGCGAAAGACTGTGTGATGGTATCTGCGGCAGCACGGCGCGATGTCAACACGAAGTAAGTGGAATGGAAGCGTGATTGCTTGTCCGCGGAGGCTTCTTCACATAACTTTTATATCTTTCTTAGAAGCTAGTTTTCAAGCACACTGTAAGTGAAAATGGCTAGACTAAATATGAAGTATGAAATATGATGAGGCTTAAATTTCAGAATACGTTATTGGTCGTTTATCAGCGGTGGCCTTGATTTGCCGCTAAGCTTTTCTGTCATTTCAACCCAGTCCACTGGCGGATCCAGGGGGGGGGGGGCATTTAGGGCGGCCGCCCCCTCCCAAAGCCCAAAGTGGCCGTTTGCCCCCCCCCCCCCGAACGACCCAGGGTAATAGAACAACGAACGACCAAGCCTCACATGAAACAACGATCGGTAATAATGTATGACTTTGCCTCTGTGCCATAAATAAAAGTTTCGATGGAAACAAATATATGAGGCCATTCTTATAAAAAAAAATCGAGCCGTGGCTGTTTTTTTATTTAAAGAATGACCTCGGCCCTCAGGACTGAAAATTTGTTATGTTTGGGCAGTGTGTAAAATACCTGCATATTATTTGACTTTGCTGCATGGGTGGAGGCAAGGCTGTATCAACCAGGTAGAACACTCCGGCCGAAAAAGTGGTGATACACTAATTTAGTAGCCGCGACCCCGGAGTCGCTGTGACGCGACCGGCCGGCCGCCGCACACATTAGTGCGCGCGTGCCTGAAGCTTATATCGCGCTTAGTTTCTTTGTTTACCGGTCGATTGCAAAACTTAGATTATGTAATCTGTCACAAATCAACCGCTCTGCCGGATGCCGCTAAAAAATACAATCAGACCAATATTTGCTGTTATATGTGCGCAAAGTTCAACGATTAGGTAGTAGGTACGGCCGACCGCCGCTCGAAACGATAAGTGTATTTTTATGCCATTACCCGGCGTGGGAAATGTGAATGTATCGCAATGAATTGCCTAGGGAGACATAAAGCCTCATCACAAATATATTGTATTTATTTGACATTGTTATTCCTTCTCGTTACATAGTACAGGCGCGGATCCCAGATTTCGATCAGGGGGGCGCGGATCCAAGATTTCGGTCACGTACAAAAAGTTGCGCCCTACGCGCGCTTGGCGGGTGCGACATGGGCGGGACCCGGGCTCGACTTTCCCCTAGCAGGATATTCAAGCCATACTTAACCCGCGCACTGCATGGGCTTTGCGCCGAACACGAACTGCAGGGGGGGTTGATTTCCGCCCCCCCCCCCCTGAGATCTCGAAAACTACGCAACGTAGCGAGAAGCGGAAAAAGGCATTTGATAGCTTCATACATGTTCTATCGAAAGTATTTCTATGTTTTTGAAGTCAGGTCAAAATTGAGGTCACCAGAGGTCATCAAAGGTCAAATTTTCCAGCTTTTTCCTGTTTTAGGACATCGCTCCAGAAATTCCCATATATCTCAGAAACGATGGTAGTTAGAAACAAACTGAAAAAAGCAAACGCCAGCCATTGAAATTTGTAATCGCTAAGGTGTCCTCAGATTTGATTTCGGGTCAATATTTTAGGCTCCAGAGGTCAAAAAGAAAAAAATCGTTTTTTTGCTAAATCGTTTTTGCTATTAACTTTTTACTTAAAGATAACGGAAAATTGTTTACGCCATTGTGTTTATCTTGTCAAGGCACTTTGAATGATATATATGGTGACCTTGTTAAGTCAACTTAACAATTTGACCTAAGGTCAAGGTCAAGTGGTGACCCAAGTAGGGCATGTTGCATATGGGAAGACGTGTCTGGACGAGACAAACACATTGATGTCTGTTTTACTCCTATATCTTCATTATGTCGAGAGTTATTGACAAAAAAGTGATGGTGACCTCGCATGACCTCAAATGACTCAATAGGGGTCACTGAACAAAAATTACACTTGGATCATCAAGAATATCCTATAATAACATGATCCAGAAGTAATTGGACTAGTACCATGCATATCCTTGAAATAGGAAGCATTTGTATATTTCCCCATTGACTTATTATGGGGAGGTTACGAAATTGACCTGGCCTTAGGTCACCGATATCAAAATTCCGAGTTATACGAATTGTAAGTACTGATGCCCTCATGACATCCTGTAAGTTTCAACCTGATCGGTGAGAAACTCTGGCTTTGGCACAACTGCAAACATTTTTGGTGGTGGGGTCACTTGACCTGGTCTGGTGACCTGACCTGAGATGACCCGAACATTTTTTTCCTTCTCAAAGTGTGCGCAATTGATGTCCTAACAGGTGTATCAAAACCTGGCGGCGCTGCGCGCCGCCGTTTTTTCGCTATCTTTGAAAAACCTGATGGGGGGGGGGGGCGGAAATCAACCCCCCTGCAGTGCGCGGGTTAAGAATCATGACATACGTGGCGCATGTCCGGTTTGAGACCGTCCCAGATTTGATAGCATGGCAGAAAATCAAGCATGGCAGGAAATCAAGATGTAGATTATGTAATGACACCAGCCTAATGTTCTTCCCTGTTGATTATTCGAAGTCAAAACAACTTAAATATCACAATTTTAGAGGTGTGAAACACTAAGTACCCTCGCCGCGCAACGGAATATATAATGACATTTGGTAGCATCTGGCAGCAAAATATAAAGGGATTGCATTTTCTATATAAAAAAGAAGACTGGCACTTTTCCTTATGGTAAAAGAAATCCTTTCTTTTGATTTGCAGGGTTAACTTGAACGTCTCAAATTTTCCACTTATACAAATATTTTCGCCATCTCAGGTGCATTTGACCAAACAATAAGAATGGTTGAATCTGTGGAACGGATAGTTAGTGCTCTATGTACTAAACTTATGACGCGATCCTTCGTTAAAGTTCGTGCTTTTAACCAGACTTGTCAATGATTCATATTTGTCATGAGTCGATTCACAGTGATTCACGGACCATAATGAATGATTAAATCATGATTCAATCACTCAACATTACCATAATGAATGATTCAATCATGATTCAATCACTCGTCATTACCATAATGAATGATTCAATCATGATTCAGTCACTCAACATTAACACTAGTCATGGTGAGTCGATTCACAGTGACTCACGGCCAGCCTTGGAATTTGGGCCATTTTCTGGACTTTTTGGGTCCAAAGAATTTTGCTCTCTTCATATTTGTTCAGGAAATTTTTTCTCTCCTTTCGCCTGGTCTTACCGACATTGTAGTTAAAATATAATTCATTTTTTCTCAAGGATTTAATATCTATTACAAATCAGGATTTTGCTTTACTTTCCAAGTAAAATAATTAAAACAAAAATGAAAATCTTAACTTGCCTGACAATACAATTGTACTCTCCACCTATCGATTTTTACTCTCCGGGACCAGGTCATGAAATGAAAACCCAACACTGCTCACGGCTAATATGAGTGGCTCATGAATTATTCATTCACAACGACTCCAATGTGGATAACTATCCTTAACCAGACGGCTCTCTTTGCACTTTGCAGTCATTGAAAACCCTTGGTCATTAAATGTTGTTATTGAATTATGAAAATAGGGTCAGCGAAAGCTTGTTGAACAGGGGGGGAGGTAAAAAAATAATGAGTGCAACTGAACACTGATTTCTAGTTGTTTGTCGGGGAAAATTAGGGGGATGATCCCCCTGGCTCAAGAATAGGGACACGTCCCTCCCCCCCCCCCCCCCTGTGGTGGAGCCCCTGGTCGTTTGGTGCCCAATCACCCGCATAGGCTTCATATTAGAGGTGGCAAAACTTGGACCCGAGAACCCGGTCTCTAGACCCAGTCTGGACCCAGTTGATCCCAGACTGGGTCCTGCCAAATGATACAGGGTACAGACTGGGTCCAATTTATGTTTCATGCTGGTTTCACGCAAGTAGGAACACTAATACGCAGGTTTCTTTGTGGTGTTTGCCAATCTGAACTGTATGTATTTGTAACCACACTAGTTAGTTTACTTGCACTAACTGTAGAGTGCAGATTTGTCAATATTATGTTGCGAGACAACATTTGCTAGTTGGGTCCGCTGGGTCCAAACTTGCCTTGCACCGGGTATAACTGGGTCCATTTTTCAGCTGCTGGGACCGGGTCAGGGTTGGGCCCCCCCCCCCCCCCCAAAAAAAAAGCCACCTACTTCATATGCACTGCCAGGCAGCCGTAACTCGTTCTCTCACAGTAATTGCTTGATTCACACTAGACGCATAATTTGTTTTCTGCATACGTACGCAGAAACTAACTGCATATGCATTATGCACGCAGAATCGTGAAAGTTAAACACGGGAGCGGGACGGTATCCAACAGCACAACCCCCAACAACTCTCCGAATAACAGCACAACCCCAACAACTCTCCGAATAACAGCACAACCCCCAACAACTCTCCGAATAACAGCACAACCCCCAACAACTCTCCGAATAACAGCACAACCCCCAACAACTCTCCGAATAACAGCACAACCCCCAACAACTCTCCGAATAACAGCACAACCCCCAACAACTCTCCGAATAACAGCACAACCCCCAACAACTCTCCGAATAACAGCACAACCCCCAACAACTCTACGAATAACAGCACAACCCCCAACAACTCTCCGAATAACAGCACAACCCCCAACAACTCTCCGAATAACGGTACAACCCCCAACAACTCTCCGAATAACAGCACAACCCCCAACAACTCTCCGAATAACAGCACAACCCCCAACAACTCTCCGAATAACAGCACAACCCCCAACAACTCTCCGAATAACAGCACAACCCCCAACAACTCTCCGAATAACAGCACAACCCCCAACAACTCTCCGAATAACAGCACAACCCCCAACAACTCTCCGAATTTCTGCTATTAGGAATGGATTTTGGCTTTACTGCGCGTTTCCGTCGTTAAAGTATAATTAATTTTATGATGAACGCATTTAATTTGAGTCCTTTCAATCACTCATCCACAGTATTCACATCCGCCTTTACATATGCACATTTGTTAATCACATTACTACAAGTCTTAACTGTAAGTCACAAGCATATAAGCCACTTCACTCAGCCCCCACCAGTAACGGTTGGCAGCACTCGGGCGTGTGGGCGTTAAAAACCTACTACACCATAGGGTTCCCATGTTAAATCGCTGATTTTCAGACTAAGCTGGCTCGTAACCTATGCTACATATGTTAAATCCGACTTCTGGAATAGATAGCTACAAGCCTTAGCTACAACGGTTCTATTTACCATTTTTCGATATTCCGGGCGTAAAGTGGTTAAATGGGCTTGAGGGTTAAATGTCTGAACGGCCGCTGATTGCTTCCAAATGCTACTACAGGTACTGAAATATACACTTACTTCGACTACTACTCCGTAGTAGAATTTAATATGATCTCTTCCAAATGCTACTGCATGTACTGAAATATACACTACTTCGACTACTACTTCGTATAGTTGCTGGATTCAATAAATAAAGATATAATCTATGGAAATAAAAGTTATTGATAGCAAACAATACCTTTAATTTATAATGGACAAAACAATTACGATACAAAATATACCTCGTCTAATTCATTTGGGCGTTACAGTCCTTACTGTTCTACCCGTTGTTCTATTACCCTGACTTCACTAGGCAAGGGATACAACTGGACTGCACTTGCAATCATACTACTGGACTACTCTGGATATTATTATATTACTAGTGGTAGTAAAATCCGGCACACGTGACATATATTTTCTAACCTCAATACAGATGACTTCGGACCTCGATGTGTTTGCGGCGGAGTAGGTAACATTTTATGCAGACCCGTGCAACATTTTATGCAGAGTCCGTTCACGGTAAACAGTTATTTTCTGCGTACATGCGCAGGAAAACAAATCTGCGTTCGGTGTGAATCCAGCATATAAGCAGATTACATCATTCCGGCACATATTTAACTTTCCGACTCGCTTGGCTGTTGACGAAGCAAAATGGACCCGCCACTCCTTCTCCGGGGTGGCCTGCCTGCTATCTGTCCCGTCCCTGTCCCCCCTGCTATACATAGCTCCCTCCCCTTCCCTTATCTCTCCCTCTCTCCGCTGTTGTGATCTGACCGCTGCTAGCCGACGGCCGCCTTCGCACCGGCCCAACCCGTCTTGTGAAAGGTCACTAGCTAGACACGGGCCTCTCTCCAGCCAGCCATCTGGGATCGACGCGGCGTGGCGGCCTGGCCTCGTCCCGCGACCGGCTGAGGCCGCTCTGTCGCCAGTGAGGCGTATATACATCGGACAACTGATTTACGCCAGGCGCTCGCTGCGCTGCGGGATTATACGTCATTATCTCCCAAAGTACTACATGTATTTCAGCGAAATTTTACAGGAAGACGTGTAGTTGATGCAGCCTAAGGTATTGTAAGCTTCGTGTCGATATATATTATGGTGTTTGAGTTATAGAGAAAATCCGGCAGGGTCAGATTCCCCCACCTCTCCCGTAATTACTGTAAAGGTCAGGTCAGGTTCGATTATGTTATAACGTTTGCTTCCTACCACACCCGCAAAACGAAAGTCAGTTGTATACGAGACTCCAAACCCCCGTCTCCCGGTAGCCCAGCTAGCGCCTGGCGTAAATCAGTTGTCCGATGTATTTACGCGCCAGTGAGCGGCACTGGGATGATCGGTGCCAAGCGGGGGCGCAAGTTGTTTGGTAGCCGTGACGTCACCAGGGCAGTCGAATCCCGCTCCACTGTGTAAAGACAATGCAAAGTGGCATCGTAGTTACCCCCCTTTAATTTGTTATCTAAGAGAGATGATACAAGTATTTATGCTCAATGGGAAGCTCGTTTCTTCAAGATTCCTGGAATGGCTTCCGATTGAGATACGTTAGGAAGGAGGGAGGGAAGAGTGAGCGCTGATCAGACGGCGTTAGGAGGAAGGGAGGAAAGAGTGAGCGCGTTGCTGTGACGCCGGCGGCAGCGGGCCGCACTCGCTGCTCGATGATCGCTGGCTGCTCCGGTCTGACTGCGTCGCTGGGTTGTTTTGTTTGTCGACCTGGCGGGCCGCATTGAGCGGCCTGCAGGGACGAGTGGCGCCACTGCCGGGGCGCCGGCGGGACTCCACTGTGAGTCACCGGCCGGCCATACGGTGCCGAGTGCGGACCTGAGGCCGGCCATACGGTGCCGACTGCGGACGGACGGCTGCCGAGTGCGGACCTGAGGCCGGCCATACGGTGCCGACTGCGGACGGACGGCTGCCGAGTGCGGACCTGAGGCCGGCCATACGGTGCCGACTGCGGACGGACGGCTGCCGAGTGCGGACCTGAGGCCGGCCATACGGTGCCGACTGCGGACGGACGGCTGCCGAGTGCGGACCTGAGCGCTGTTCGGACGCACGCTAGCGGCTGCTAGTAGCGCTAAGTAGCTCTTGCGTTCTCCATAGCAACCATTCGTCAGCCAATGACGAGCCAGAAAGGGAATACGTTCTGGCGAAAGCGCTAGCGGATGTTCCAATAACGGCGCATGATATAAATCAAACTGAAAGGAAAACAAACACAGATGTGATATGCCCCTGAAACAGAGTCTGGAAGTTGCGTCTGTTTCCGTGACGTAATTGTGACGTCAGCTAGCGAAAAGCGCTAGTAGCGTGTACCGAACAGCGCTCTGGGCACGGCAGGCGGGCGAGTATCGCGCTGCCCGTCCGGAGCCGCCGCAGACTGTGGCCGCCGGCTGACTCACGGGCGACCAGAGGTGACATCGATGCGGACGGCGCCGGCCGGTCGCGGCCGCCGCCCCGCTGGCGGCACACCAGGCGATGCCCCTGTTTAGGGATCGACTTCCAACCGGTGCCGAGCAGCTGGGGCTGAGGGGACCTGGCGAACGTCCGGTGGGACGGGCACCCGACGGAAGTGGGCGCCTCGCGAGCCGGCCTCTCCTCACGGTGTTTCTCTGGCGCGGTCGGGGCCGGCCGGCGACACTGCCCTTGAAAGCGGCTGGCTGGCTGGCTGGCTGGCTGGCTGGCGGGCGGGCGGGCGGCGCTGGCGCTGGCCGGCTTTCTCGGTGCGTTTCACGGCCAGGGCCGGCAGCCGGGCCGACCTCGCCACCGGCGGCTGCATCGAGAGTGAGCGCACCGCCGGCGGCTCTGGGTCAGAGTCGGCCGCGCCGCACCGCCGACCGACCGCCGCTGCTTTCACTTTCGGTGCCGGCCGGCCGGCCGGCCTGGCGGTGGCGGTGGCGGCGGTGGCGGCGGCGGCCGAGGTCAGCCGGCGGCCACATTCACATGGCGTGGCCGGGCGACGCGGTGCACACGGCCACACGCTGTCGGACCGCCGCCGCCGCCTCACGCGCTACGTCTGGTCCCGAGCCAAACGTGGTCCCGAGCTCCGCCGCCCGTCGCAGAAACAGACAACCTGACCGGCATGGTGTAGACCAGCACGGACGACCGGACACAGTGCGGACACAGCACGGACCATGAAGCGTGAGTACAGCAGCTGTCAGGACGGCGCCGGAGCCCTCGCTTTGTCGGGATAATGTATACAGTCACTGGACCGGGGCGGTGTCTTTAGCGATATCGTCGCGTCTCTGTCTTGGTTGGCCCGACCGTCGCGGATGGCGGAGACGACGGAGCGGTTTCCTGGCTGATTTATTTCTATAGCTGTCGCTGTCAACCCCTCTCCCTTTCCCCCGGTGATTGTCTTGTCGGACTCTGCCATCTCTTGAGTCACTCGGTCCGTCTCCCGCTGCCGCCCTCTACCCGGCTTTCGTAGGCGCCTGTCGTTTTCGGCGCTGGCTGAGCCAGCCGGTCTATGTTGGGGGGCCGACACCGGGACGTGCCGAGTCTGGTCGGCTGTTCCGCCGTGCCGGCCAGACATGCAGCGCGGCAGTGTAACGCCGCGGCCGGCGCCATGTCAGCTGCTGCTGTTCGGGGCCGGCTCGGCGCCAGGACTCTGCGGTGGGCTCGTCCGCTGCAAGCGCGACGGGGCGGCGAGGCCAACACCCGGCTCTCTGTGACGATAGAATGTGGCCATCTCAGTCACAAGTACACTGCGCCGCCTCCTGCCTCAGCCAGCTAACTCCCGCTTCCAATATCTCGCCATGTGGGTTGTGAATGTGGTGTACCGACATTCTAGGGACCTTGGGACTCAGTCCAGATGTCCAAAGATCGAACAAAGAATATAGAAACATCATCACTGGCGCCCCCTCTAGGAACGAAGATGCCCCAAAAGAGTTTGTCTATTAATTAACAGTCGATTAACTGCCGCCATACGTGTCCAGGCGGATATGTTGTGTGCTCCTTCTTCGAACCAGAACAGGTGCACCTACTAACAGGGGGGAGGGCATCTGCTCGCTGTGCCCCGGCGGCGCCGTGGTCGTGTCGTGTGCAGCTGTCGGCAGTCGCCCTGTGTGCAATCGTGCGGGCGGCGCGGCCGGCCCACTGTCGGCCCTGTCGCCGAGACCTATCACGGTGACGCAGCCCGCGCTGAGCCGAGCCGCTCTCCGGAGCCCGAGAACGGCCGACCGGCGACGGGGCCGCTCGTGACGCGCTCGAGCCGAACATGGCGCGCCGCGCTGCTGTCGGCCTTGGAGCGAGGGCCGCCGGCGCCGCTCGCCCGCTCGCTCGCTCGCCGGCCCGCTCGACTGCGCTCTGTGTGACCTAGTTGGGCCGGGGGCGTCCGTCCGTCCGTCCGTCCGTCCGTCCGTCAGTCAGTCTGTCTGTTGCCGCCTGGCGCGGTCAGCCTGTCGGCTTAGGTCTGTGTGAGCGGGCCCGCGGTGTGCGCCCAGGTCACTGTGGCGTCCGCTGCTGCTCGCCCCTCTCTCTCTCTCTCTCTCTCTCTCTCTCTCTCTCGGCTGTGTGGCCAGTGCCGCGTCTGCGGACGGCAGGCACTGGTGTTTGAGTGCATGACGTCTGCGTAAGCTGCTCCTGGTCGCCAGCGGAGATGTCCAGCCCGGCTGATTGGCCGTGCCGATGTGCTATCCGAACGTGGCCGGTGGAGATGCGGCGCGGCTCACTGATGCACCTGGCCCGGCCCTCTGAGAGCTGTGACCGGGGCAACATGGCTCACTGATGCACCTGGCCCGGCCCTCTGAGAGCTGTGACCGGGGCAACATGGCTCACTGATGCACCTGGCCCGGCCCTCTGAGAGCTGTGACCGGGGCAACATGGCTCACTGATGCACCTGGCCCGGCCCTCTGAGAGCTGTGACCGGGGCAACATGGCTCACTGATGCACCTGGCCCGGCCCTCTGAGAGCTGTGACCGGGGCAACATGGCTCACTGATGCACCTGGCCCGGCCCTCTGAGAGCTGTGACCGGGGCAACACGGCTCACTGATGTACCTGGCCCGGCCCTCTGAGAGCTGTGACCGGGGCAACATGGCTCACTGATGCACCTGGCCCGGCCCTCTGAGAGCTGTGACCGGGGCAACACGGCTCACTGATGCACCTGGCCCGGCCCTCTGAGAGCTGTGACCGGGGCAACACGGCTCACTGATGCACCTGGCCCGGCCCTCTGAGAGCTGTGACCGGGGCAACATGGCTCACTGATGCACCTAGCCCGGCCCTCTGAGAGCTGTGACCGGGGCAACATGGCTCACTGATGCACCTGGCCCGGCCCTCTGAGAGCTGTGACCGGGGCAACACGGCTCACTGATGCACCTGGCCCGGCCCTCTGAGAGCTGTGACCGGGGCAACATGGCTCACTGATGCACCTGGCCCGGCCCTCTGAGAGCTGTGACCGGGGCAACATGGCTCACTGATGCACCTGGCCCGGCCCTCTTGAGAGCTGTGACCGGGGCAACATGGCTCACTGATGCACCTGGCCCGGCCCTCTGAGAGCTGTGACCGGGGCAACATGGCTCACTGATGCACCTGGCCCGGCCCTCTGAGAGCTGTGACCGGGGCAACATGGCTCACTGATGCACCTGGCCCGGCCCTCTGAGAGCTGTGACCGGGGCAACACGGCTCACTGATGCACCTGGCCCGGCCCTCTGAGAGCTGTGACCGGGGCAACATGGCTCACTGATGCACCTGGCCCGGCCCTCTGAGAGCTGTGACCGGGGCAACACGGCTCACTGATGCACCTGGCCCGGCCCTCTGAGAGCTGTGGCCGGGGCAACATGGCTCACTGATGCACCTGGCCCGGCCCTCTGAGAGCTGTGACCGGGGCAACATGGCTCACTGATGCACCTGGCCCGGCCCTCTGTGAGCTGTGACCGGGGCAACATGGCTGCTGGGCTGGTTTTCGTGAGCATTCCAGTCCGGTCGTAACTGAGCATTCCAGTCCGGTAAATCATATGCATGCTCTTGAGTTTACAAATCCCGAGTTTCTGAGCTGGGCGCCAAATGACATCAGCAGTCGGTGCGCCCCAATCATCATCTCCAGTGTCGGCTGCAATCGAGAGAGACTCAAGTCAGCGTGGCTTCTGCCTTGTTGTTCATAAGCCCCTTGGCCGGTGTTTTGGTCTGTTTTGAAGCTCTTCGAAACGGTGCCAACTGCCAGTGTGTTATTTCCTCGCTGGTTGTTTTCTGTTTACTCTTGTTGTGTGAGGCCATTTTTGCTGTTGCTGAGCTGGCACCGGCATGCATGCTGGCCACACACCACTGCACTGGGAGTTTCCAACGCAGAGTAGATGAGTGCAACCTAGACTGACGTTAAAGAAGTCTTTATTATTCGGTTTTCCACCTAATTTGCATGCTATTGTTTTTCGTGGCGAATTAAGGTACTCGGTGACATTCTCCAAAGATTAGGAAGTAGGTAGCCGGGATCTTCCCTGGCTTTGGTTTTGGCCTACAATGGCTTTGGTGGAGTTTTTGTCTAACAAAGGCATGCAGTGAAGCTGTCTCGGCTACACCGGCTCCGGTGCCGAGTCTGCCCGAGTCGATTCTCGATACGGACCGTGCAAGAAGCACTGCCTGGGCGCCGCTCATGCCATTAGGAGAGCACTCCTCAGCGCCGCCGCTGCTCTGGTCGGCAGCAGAGCGGCGCCGGGCACGTCCGTCTGTACGTCGTCCGGCCGGCCGCCGTTCTTCGTACCAGCTGTTCGGCCGCGCCGCCGCTTTGTTCGCCGGCCTTGAAAGTAGCTCTGCGCTCGGCCGGTCCGGGCCCGCCTGTCTGCACTGGAGACGTGCCGGGCGGCCGGCCGGCCTCCAGGTGCCGTGCGTTGCTCAATCAGCCGCCTCTCTCTAATCGTGCGGTGCCGGCCGGCCGGACCGGGCGGCGCGCTGCAACACCGGCTGCCAGCGCGCCGCCATTTAGCCACACCGGCTGCCAGCGCGCCGCCATTTAACCACACCGGCCATGTAGTGGCTGCCACCCACCACACTGCTGCGCCGCCCTGGTGCCGAGGCGCGAGCACCGGCTGTTTACCAATAGACCTGACCTTGGACCGGTCCCGCGCAGCGCACGCCGCGCGCCGTTGCGCAAGTAGCAACGGACGGTACATAGACCTGCAGCGGGACTGGCGGTCACGCCAATGTGACCTGTGCGTGCCGACCGGTGCCCCTGGCGCGGCGACCCTGGCTGCCGTCCAAGCCGGGCGCGGGGCGCCAATCGGCCGCCGCCACACGGGCTGGAGCGGGTGTCTGTGTTTGTGTGTAATTGGGCCGGGTCAGGCCGGTGAAAGTGAGTGGTGTCGGCCGGCCCCGGCTGGTGGCACCGCCCACGCGCCGTGTCAACTCGTGTTAGCCGACTGCCGGCGCTGACTGGTGTGACGGGTCAGGTCGGGTCACCGCAGCCCCGTCACTGCCCCACTGGTCCGGGTAACCCCCGCCCACCGGCCGCCAGAGCAGCAGCCAACTCTGAGGCAAAGTCGGAGCGGGCGGCGCTCGGCGCACCGAACGGCCGCCGGCGCTCTGCAAGGGAAGGGCCGGCTGCAGCGTCGCAGCGGCGGCCGGCCTGTTCCGGGTGCAGAACTGGATCGGCGTGACGGCGCGCTGTGTGGTACCGAGCCTGTGGCGGCTCGATAACCACGTGCCAGGGGCCGCACAGGTTCCCGATGGCTCGCCCCCGTGTCACTGTCTGGACAGCCACAGACTGGTGTCGGCGACCAATGTCTGGACAGCCACAGACAGGTGTCAGCGACCAATGTCTGGACAGCCACAGCCAGGTGTCGGCGACCAATGTCTGGACAGCCACAGACAGGTGTCGGCGACCAATGTCTGCAAACGTACGTCAGTCTCATGCATCGTCGGTGCAATATTGATTTGGCCTTGACAGACTTGGCTTTGCTCTGGTGGTGGAGATCCCTGTATGTCCTGGCCCGTGGGCATGGTGTGCGTGTTGGGAGCGGAGCAGAGCGGTCCGTTAGGAGCGGAGCGGTTCGTGCTGTGTCGGCGATGGCCACCGGTCACGGTCGGACGGGTCCAGTGAGCCGGCAGCAGAACCCAGTACGTCACCATCTGACCACCGCCATCAGTCACCCCCGCCCCGCCCCTCCCTCGATTTGGCAATCGGCCGTGCGGCCTCGAGGCACCGGCACCGGCGCCGGCACTGTGTGTTGGCCAAGAGCGCTACGCCGTTGCGAAAGTTGGTTTTGAAAAGGCGATGAGTGAGCTGTGGGGTTTGACGGGGGCCGCTCACGACACAACCTTATCGAATCGACACTCTAATTTTTTTATATGGGAGTGTTTTAAATGTCAATACATACATGCATACATACATACATACTGATACATACCGAGTATACAGTTTGCTCGACGTTAGTCATTATGTCAACAGGGGATTACGTCCCGGCTTCGATTGTGGGCTTCGCCTGTGACTCTGCATGACAGTGTTTAAAATACTTTGGAGATCGGAGAGACACCCGGTGCCAGGGGCGCAACCACCTATACGGACAGTACGGAATGTCCGTACCGTTTTTGACGGGCACCGAAGGCGCCCCCCGTACCATTTATGTTTTGCAATTAGCACCGCCAACAGGACAGGCACCGATGATGGGGGGTCGGCGCCTATCCTTCCGCACGGTGCGGAAGCCACGGTGCGGAACATTTTCGCCAATATTGATGGCACCCCTGTCGATCGGGTGGCGCCCCCAGGCCTCAAGTTTAGGCTTTTGCCTGTATCAGCGTTTTATTTAAACGTTTGTTCTTACTTTTACTGGCGCTTTTAATCGCCTTTTATGTAATTATTGTATGCAGCTGTATTTACTATACAGTATAGTTTTGTGTTTTCTCTTATTGTACCATGTGCACTTATGTAATTTGTCAATGTTTTAATTCATTGATGCATGACTTCAACCGGAAGTTGGCCCTGTGCATGTGATTGTTTATTCAATAAATACAAATACAATGGGCGCAAATTGACCATGCAGTCGTCGCGCCCTTAAGCCCCAACAAACAAACAAATACAAATACACGCAGACAAAAATGGGGTTGATTTTTTTCCCATTTCAGCCGACCCCTCACTAGAAACTTATTGGCGACGCCCATGCGAGTTGGCATGAGATAAACGTTATATTACTTATATGTGTATATGCTACGGAATATCGCGTTTTTTCTCACTGAAAAAAAGAGAATGTCTTGAGCTCGAATACCAAAATAAGTGGACCAGCCCAAATCCGCGGTTGAAAAAATGTGGGTACTTTTTTGACACAAAAAGATGCCCCCCCCCCCCCCTCCACACACACACGGAGAGAGGCTGGATCCGCCAGTGCTCTCATATTGATTATGGGGATGCAGGCATTATTTTTCAATACTACAGTAGATTACAACATACATACACTACATCTAATAAATGACACTTTTGTGATATTGCGAGTTTTTTGGCGATGGCGCCCCCTTGAGCGATGGCGCCCCAACGCCAATTTGTCCGTACCACTTTTTTGGACGTGGTTGCGCCCCTGCTCGTTGCTATCATACAACTATGTTATTGTTACGTCTGCTCGGTGCCAATGAAACTTGTACGAGCCGCAACAATCTGCGAAAGATTTGGCGTCTGGTGGGTCCGCAAACATAGGACCCAGGACATGAGAGCAAGCATTTGAGCAGTGGACTGAGCACGGTGTGTGCGCGCCTGTGTCTGGCGACGCCGCGTCTCCTGCCGTGTCGGTCCAGGTTCGGAGCTGGTGGTGCTGCTGCGGTCGCCTGGCCTTCGCCTCAGGCCGCTCGGCTGCGCCGCGGCCGCCTTCGTCCGAAAGTGAACCGAAGTGAGCGGCGCCGCTTGTGCAGGCCATGGTCGTAGCGAGTCTGTTTGACCAGCTTCTCGACAGACTATTGGCCAAGACCGGCCTCGCGAGCGGACCGGTCAGAGGCGGCGGTGGCGGCGGCGGCGGCGGTGTGGTGGTGTGGTGTTCCGCAGAGACGGGCCATATTGGAGCGGTGGTGGTGGTGGTACAGTGGTGTGGTGTTCCGCGGAGACGGGCCATATTGGAGCGGCCGGCGCGCGGCGGCGGCCAGTCGGCGCCCCAATCCCATGTCCTCTTCGAATCGACCCAGTGAGTCATGAAGCGTCCCGCGCTGCCCGGCCGTCGGTTTCCTCGTGTGTGGGTGTGGGTGTGGGTGTGGGTGTGGGTGTGGGTGTGGGTGTGGGTGTGGGTGTGGGTGTGGGTGTGGGTGTGGGTGTGGGTGTGGGTGTGGGTGTGGGTGTGGGTGTGGGTGTGGGTGTGTGGGTGTGGGTGTGTGGGTGTGGGTGTGGGTGTGGGTGGGTGTGGTGTGTGGTGTGTGTGGTGTGGTGTGGTGTGGTGTGGTGTGGTGTGTGTGTGTGGCAGAGTCCGCCTCGAAAGCAGCGTACCTACATATCGGCCGGGTTCACGGCGGCTAGTACCGAGAAGCTTGAAAGCCCCTGAGCCAGCGACCCCAATACAGGTCCCAGGTCAGAGACTGGGAAGGGTGATGTATTCTCGGAAGCTGGAGGGCGTGGTGGGCAGATCAGAGTCGGCAGTGAAGCCGGTCCTAACGATGACGAGTATAATTATTATATAATAATTAAGGCAGAGTAAGCCAAGGTGTGGAAGGAAAGGAGGGGTTAGGGAAAGGAAAAGTTGAAAAATTTGTTGTTACAAATCGATAAAAAATATGCTATAGAAGAACTAAAAGAATGAATCCAATTTAGTAGAATGTGAAAACCGAAGCTCAGCACTCATGTAATATTCATATTCCCAGGAACAGAATATTGGTATGCATTTATATTGTCTTTCAATATTTACTATACGACGCAATGACTGACTCAATAATGAGAGAGTCGGTTCTCGTGATTAATCACGGTGCGTGATATTAAAGCACATCTCGTGATATTAAAGCACATCTCGTGATATTAAAGCACATCTCGTGATATTAAAGCACATCTTCATTAAAGGCAATGTTTCACCCTTTTGAAAGTTATCAAATACATGCTGGTTGTAGTCGAAAGTATGAAGTAAGTGCTGCTGAAAACGATGGTGATATTTTTCCCCGAAAAGTCACTTCACTTTATATATACAAATTAAGTTGTTTAAATTTGGGATGATACGTCATTATTAGACGGCAGAAGCACGGGGCCCCGGGGGGAGTGTGCGCTGTGTGCTGGTCGTTCGGCGGTAAGCTGACCGACGCTCTGATTGTTGCAGATAATCTGGACTTGATAAAGATGACGACCCCGCCGTCGTCAGGGAAGCTGAACAGTGCCGTGGAGCCGGCGTCAGCCACCTCAGCTCAGGTGAGCCAGCCGCCACCGTGCCGCCCGCCGCCGGCCACCAGCCTGTGGCGCCTCTGCCCCGGCAGCAGTCGTAAGCGTTTTCCACCATCATATTAACTGAAAATGACATTTTCTTCGTAGTTGCATAAAACAATATTCAAAACAAGTAAATATATTTGTAAATGTTGGGTCACATACCATTCTCAAACCGATTAAACAGAAATATCACTTGGGTGGGTGTGCGTGCGCCTGTGTGTTGCACTGTTGACTGTTGGTGTACCGTGTACTGTTTGTGCACTGCTGTACACTGTGTACTGTGTACTGTGTAATGTGTAATGTGTACTGTGTACTGTGTACTGTGTACTGTGTAATGTGTACCGTGTACCGTGTACCGTGTACCGTGTACTGTGTACTGTACACCGTGTACTGCTTGTGTACCGTGTACTGTGTACTGCTTGTGTACCGTGTACTGTGTACTGTACACCGTGTACTGTGTACTGTACACCGTGTACTGTTTGTGTACTGTGTACTGTACACCGTGTACTGTTTGTGTACCGTGTACTGTGTACTGTTTATGCACTGTACTGTGTACTGTGTACCGTGTACCGTGTACCGTGTACCGTGTACCGTGTCCTGTGTACTGTGTACTGTGTACTGTGTACTGTGTGCTGTGCACTATGTACTGTGTATTATGTACTGTGTACTATGTACTGTGTACTATGTACTGTGTACTATGTACTGTGTACTATGTACTGTGTACTATGTACTGTGTACTATGTACTGTGTACTATGTACTGTGTACTATGTACTGTGTACTATGTACTGTGTACTATGTACTGTGTACTGTGTACTGTGTACTGTGTACTATGTACTATGTACTGTGTACTATGTACTGTGTACTATGTACTGTGTACTATGTACTGTGTACTATGTACTATGTACTATGTACTATGTACTATGTACTATGTACTATGCACTATGTACTATGTACTATGTACTATGTACTATGTACTGTGTACTATGTACTGTGTACTGTGTACTGTGTACTGTGTACTGTGTACTGTGTACTGTGTACTGTGTACTGTGTACTGTGTACTGTGTACTGTGTACGGTGTACGGTGTACTGTGTACGGTGTACTGTGTACGGTGTACGGTGTACTATCTAATGTGTACTGTGTATTGTGTATTGTGTACTATGTACTATGTACTGTGTACTGTGTACTGTGTACTGTTTGTGTACCGTGTACCGTGTACTGTGTACTGTTTGTGCACCGTGTGCTGTGTACCGTGTACCGTGTACTGTGTACCGTGTACCGTGTACCGTGTACTGTGTACTGTGTACTGTGTACCGTGTACTGTGTACCGTGTACCGTGTACCGTGTACTGTGTACCGTGTACCGTGTACCGTGTACGGTGTACTGTGTACTGTGTACTGTGTACTGTATACCGTGTACTGTGTACTGTTTGTGCACTGCTGTACACTGTGTACTGTGTACTATGTACTGTGTAATATGTAATGTGTACTGTGTACTGTGTACTGTGTACTGTGTACTGTGTACTGTGTACTGTGTACTATGTACTATGTACTATGTACTGTGTACTGTGTACTGTGTATTGTGTACTATGTACTGTGTACTGTGTACTGTGTACTTTTTGTGCACTGCTTTATACTGTGTACTGTGTACTATGTACTGTGTACTATGTACTGTGTACTATGTACTATGTACTGTGTACTATGTACTGTGTACTATGTACTGTGTACTATGTACTGTGTACTATGTACTGTGTACTATGTACTGTGTACTATGTACTGTGTACTATGTACTGTGTACTATGTACTGTGTACTATGTACTGTGTACTATGTACTGTGTACTATGTACTGTGTACTATGTACTGTGTACTATGTACTGTGTACTATGTACTGTGTACTATGTACTGTGTACTATGTACTGTGTACTATGTACTGTGTACTATGTACTGTGTACTATGTACTGTGTACTATGTACTGTGTACTATGTACTGTGTACTATGTACTGTGTACTATGTACTGTGTACTATGTACTGTGTACTGTGTACTATGTACTATGTACTGTGTACTGTGTACTATGTACTGTGTACTATGTACTGTGTACTATGTACTGTGTACTATGTACTGTGTACTATGTACTGTGTACTATGTACTGTGTACTATGTACTGTGTACTATGTACTGTGTACTATGTACTGTGTACTGTGTACTATGTACTGTGTACTATGTACTGTGTACTATGTACTGTGTACTATGTACTGTGTACTATGTACTGTGTACTGTGTACTGTGTACTATGTACTGTGTACTATGTACTGTGTACTATGTACTGTGTACTATGTACTGTGTACTATGTACTGTGTACTATGTACTGTGTACTATGTACTGTGTACTATGTACTGTGTACTATGTACTGTGTACTATGTACTGTGTACTATGTACTGTGTACTATGTACTGTGTACTATGTACTGTGTACTATGTACTGTGTACTATGTACTGTGTACTATGTACTGTGTACTATGTACTGTGTACTATGTACTGTGTACTGTGTACTGTGTACTATGTACTGTGTACTATGTACTGTGTACTATGTACTGTGTACTATGTACTGTGTACTATGTACTGTGTACTATGTACTGTGTACTATGTACTGTGTACTGTGTACTGTGTACTGTGTACTGTGTACTGTGTACTATGTACTGTGTACTATGTACTGTGTACTATGTACTGTGTACTATGTACTGTGTACTATGTACTGTGTACTATGTACTGTGTACTATGTACTGTCTACTATGTACTGTCTACTATGTACTGTGTACTATGTACTGTGTACTATGTACTGTGTACTATGTACTGTGTACTATGTACTGTGTACTATGTACTGTGTACTATGTACTGTGTACTATGTACTGTGTACTATGTACTATGTACTATGTACTGTGTACTATGTACTGTGTACTGTGTACTATGTACTGTGTACTATGTACTGTGTACTATGTACTGTGTACTGTGTACTATGTACTGTGTACTATGTACTGTGTACTATGTACTGTGTACTATGTACTGTGTACTATGTACTGTGTACTATGAACTGTGTACTATGAACTGTGTACTGTGAACTGTGTACTGTGTACTGTGTACTATGTACTATGTACTGTGTAATATGTACTGTGTACTATGTACTGTGTACTATGTACTGTGTACTGTGTACTATGTACTGTGTACTGTGTACTGTGTACTGTGTACTGTGTACTGTGTACTGTGTACTGTGTACTGTGTACTGTGTACTGTGTACTGTGTACTGTGTACTGTGTACTGTGTACTGTGTACTGTGTACTGTGTACTGTGTACTGTGTACTGTGTACTGTGTACTGTGTACTGTGTACTGTGTACTGTGTACTGTGTACTGTGTACTGTGTACTGTGTACTGTGTACTGTGTACTGTGTACTGTGTACTGTGTACTGTGTACTGTGTACTGTGTACTGTGTACTGTGTACTGTGTACTGTGTACTGTGTACTGTGTACTGTGTACTGTGTACTGTGTACTGTGTACTGTGTACTGTGTACTGTGTACTGTGTACTGTGTACTGTGTACTGTGTACTGTGTACTGTGTACTGTGTACTGTGTACTGTGTACTGTGTACTGTGTACTGTGTACTGTGTACTATGTACTGTGTACTATGTATTGTGTACTATGTATTGTGTACTATGTATTGTGTACTATGTACTGTGTACTATGTTCTGTGTACTATGTTCTGTGTACTGTGTACTGTGTACTGTGTACTGTGTACTATGTACTGTGTACTGTGTACTGTGTACTGTGTACTGTGCACTGTGTACTGTGTACTGTGTACTGTGTACTGTGTACTGTGTACTGTGTACTGTGTACTGTGTACTATGTACTATGTACTATGTACTATGTACTGTGTACTATGTACTGTGTACTATGTACTGTGTACTATGTACTGTGTACTATGTACTGTGTACTATGTACTGTGTACTATGTACTGTGTACTATGTACTGTGTACTATGAACTGTGTACTGTGTACTGTGTACTGTGTACTGTGTACTGTGTACTGTGTACTGTGTACTGTGTACTGTGTACTATGTACTGTGTACTATGTACTGTGTACTATGTACTATGTACTGTGTAATATGTACTGTGTAATATGTACTGTGTACTATGTACTGTGTACTGTGTACTATGTACTGTGTACTGTGTACTGTGTACTGTGTACTGTGTACTATGTACTGTGTACTGTGTACTGTGTACTGTGTACTGTGTACTGTGTACTATGTACTGTGTACTATGTACTGTGTACTATGTACTGTGTACTATGTACTGTGTACTATGTACTGTGTACTATGTACTGTGTACTATGTACTGTGTACTATGTACTGTGTACTATGTACTGTGTACTATGTACTGTGTACTATGTACTGTGTA
Source organism: Chirona hameri (assembly GCA_036785665.1). NCBI lineage: Eukaryota > Metazoa > Arthropoda > Thecostraca > Balanomorpha > Balanidae > Chirona > Chirona hameri. The sequence continues at coordinate 83,155 of JAXIVJ010002371.1, forward strand.
CTATGTACTGTGTACTATGTACTGTGTACTATGTACTGTGTACTGTGTACTGTGTACTATGTACTGTGTACTATGTACTGTGTACTGTGCACTGTGTACTGTGCACTGTGTACTGTGCACTATGTACTGTGCACTATGTACTGTGTACTATGTACTGTGTACTATGTACTGTGTACTATGTACTGTGTACTATGTACTGTGTACTATGTACTGTGTACTATGTACTGTGTACTATGTACTGTGTACTGTGTACTGTGTACTGTGTACTGTGTACTGTGTACTGTGTACTGTGTACTATGTACTGTGTACTGTGTACTATGTACTATGTACTGTGTACTGTGTACTGTGTACTTTTTGTGCACTGCTGTACAATGTGTACTGTGTACTATGTACTGTGTACTATGTACTGTGTACTGTGTACTGTGTACTATGTACTGTGTACTGTGTACTATGTACTGTGTACTATGTACTGTGTACTATGTACTGTGTACTATGTACTGTGTACTATGTACTGTGTACTATGTACTGTGTACTATGTACTGTGTACTATGTACTGTGTACTATGTACTGTGTACTATGTACTGTGCACTATGTACTGTGTACTATGTACTGTGTACTATGTACTGTGTACTATGTACTGTGTACTATGTACTGTGTACTATGTACTGTGTACTATGTACTGTGTACTATGTACTGTGTACTATGTACTGTGTACTATGTACTGTGTACTATGTACTGTGTACTATGTACTGTGTACTATGTACTGTGTACTATGTACTGTGTACTATGTACTGTGTACTATGTACTGTGTACTATGTACTGTGTACTATGTACTGTGTACTATGTACTGTGTACTATGTACTGTGTACTATGTACTGTGTACTATGTACTGTGTACTATGTACTGTGTACTATGTACTGTGTACTATGTACTGTGTACTATGTACTGTGTACTATGTACTGTGTACTATGTACTGTGTACTATGTACTGTGTACTATGTACTGTGTACTATGTACTGTGTACTATGTACTGTGTACTATGTACTGTGTACTATGTACTGTGTACTATGTACTGTGTACTATGTACTGTGTACTATGTACTATGTACTATGTACTGTGTACTATGTACTGTGTACTATGTACTGTGTACTATGTACTGTGTACTATGTACTGTGTACTATGTACTGTGTACTATGTACTGTGTACTATGTACTATGTACTGTGTACTGTGTACTGTGTACTGTGTACTTTTTGTGCACTGCTGTACACTGTGTACTGTGTACTGTGTACTATGTACTGTGTACTATGTACTGTGTACTATGTACTATGTACTATGCACTATGTACTGTGTACTGTGTACTGTGTACTATGTACTGTGTACTATGTACTGTGTACTATGTACTATGTACTGTGTACTATGTACTGTGTACTATGTACTGTGTACTATGTACTGTGTACTATGTACTGTGTACTATGTACTGTGTACTATGTACTGTGTACTATGTACTGTTTACTATGTACTGTGTACTATGTACTGTGTACTATGTACTGTGTACTGTGTACTATGTACTGTGTACTATGTACTATGTACTGTGTACTGTGTACTGTTTACTGTGTATTGTGTACTGTGTACTATGTACTGTGTACTATGTACTGTGTACTATGTACTGTGTACTATGTACTGTGTACTATGTACTGTGTACTATGTACTGTGTACTGTGTACTATGTACTGTGTACTGTGTACTGTGTACTATGTACTGTGTACTGTGTACTATGTACTGTGTACTATGTACTGTGTACTATGTACTGTGTACTATGTAATGTGTACTATGTACTGTGTACTATGTACTGTGTACTATGTACTGTGTACTATGTACTGTGTACTATGTACTGTGTACTATGTACTGTGTACTATGTACTGTGTACTATGTACTGTGTACTATGTACTGTGTACTATGTACTGTGTACTATGTACTGTGTACTATGTACTGTGTACTATGTACTGTGTACTATGTACTGTGTACTATGTACTGTGTACTATGTACTGTGTACTATGTACTGTGTACTATGTACTGTGTACTATGTACTGTGTACTATGTACTGTGTACTATGTACTGTGTACTATGTACTGTGTACTATGTACTGTGTACTATGTACTGTGTACTATGTACTGTGTACTATGTACTGTGTACTATGTACTGTGTACTATGTACTGTGTACTATGTACTGTGTACTGTGTACTGTGTACTGTGTACTATGTACTGTGTACTATGTACTGTGTACTATGTACTGTGTACTATGTACTGTGTACTATGTACTGTGTACTATGTACTGTGTACTATGTACTGTGTACTATGTACTGTGTACTATGTACTGTGTACTATGTACTGTGTACTATGTACTGTGTACTATGTACTGTGTACTATGTACTGTGTACTATGTACTGTGTACTATGTACTGTGTACTATGTACTGTGTACTGTGTACTATGTACTGTGTACTATGTACTGTGTACTATGTACTGTGTACTATGTACTGTGTACTATGTACTGTGTACTATGTACTGTGTACTATGTACTGTGTACTATGTACTGTGTACTATGTACTGTGTACTATGTACTGTGTACTATGTACTGTGTACTATGTACTGTGTACTATGTACTGTGTACTATGTACTGTGTACTATGTACTGTGTACTATGTACTGTGTACTATGTACTGTGTACTATGTACTGTGTACTATGTACTGTGTACTATGTACTGTGTACTATGTACTGTGTACTGTGTACTGTGTACTATGTACTGTGTACTATGTACTGTGTACTATGTACTGTGTACTATGTACTGTGTACTATGTACTGTGTACTATGTACTGTGTACTATGTACTGTGTACTATGTACTGTGTACTATGTACTGTGTACTATGTACTGTGTACTGTGTACTGTGTAATGTGTACTGTGTACTTTTTGTGCACTGCTGTACACTGTGTACTGTGTACTGTGTACTATGTACTGTGTACTATGTACTGTGTACTATGTACTATGTACTATGCACTATGTACTGTGTACTGTGTACTATGTACTGTGTACTATGTACTGTGTACTATGTACTGTGTACTATGTACTGTGTACTATGTACTGTGTACTATGTACTGTGTACTATGTACTGTGTACTATGTACTGTGTACTATGTACTGTGTACTATGTACTGTGTACTATGTACTGTGTACTATGTACTGTGTACTGTGTACTATGTACTGTGTACTATGTACTGTGTACTATGTACTGTGTACTATGTACTGTGTACTATGTACTGTGTACTATGTACTGTGTACTATGTACTGTGTACTATGTACTGTGTACTATGTACTGTGTACTATGTACTGTGTACTATGTACTGTGTACTGTGTACTGTGTACTGTGTACTGTGTACTGTGTACTGTGTACTGTGTACTGTGTACTGTGTACTATGTACTGTGTACTATGTACTGTGTACTATGTACTGTGTACTATGTACTGTGTACTATGTACTGTGTACTGTGTACTGTGTACTGTGTACTGTGTACTGTGTACTATGTACTGTGTACTATGTACTGTGTACTATGTACTGTGTACTGTGTACTATGTACTGTGTACTATGTACTGTGTACTATGTACTGTGTACTATGTACTGTGTACTATGTACTGTGTACTGTGTACTGTGTACTATGTACTGTGTACTATGTACTGTGTACTATGTACTGTGTACTATGTACTGTGTACTATGTACTGTGTACTATGTACTATGTACTGTGTACTATGTACTGTGTACTGTGTACTATGTACTGTGTACTATGTACTGTGTACTATGTACTGTGTACTATGTACTGTGTACTATGTACTGTGTACTATGTACTGTGTACTATGTACTGTGTACTATGTACTGTGTACTATGTACTGTGTACTATGTACTGTGTACTATGTGCTGTGTACTATGTACTGTGTACTATGTACTGTGTACTATGTACTGTGTACTATGTACTGTGTACTGTGTACTATGTACTGTGTACTATGTACTGTGTACTATGTACTGTGTACTATGTACTGTGTACTATGTACTGTGTTCTGTGTACTGTGTACTATGTACTGTGTACTATGTACTGTGTACTATGTACTGTGTACTATGTACTGTGTACTGTGTACTGTGTACTGTGTACTATGTACTGTGTACTATGTACTGTGTACTGTGTACTGTGTACTGTGTACTGTGTACTGTGTACTGTGTACTATGTACTGTGTACTGTGTACTATGTACTGTGTACTATGTACTGTGTACTATGTACTGTGTACTGTGTACTGTGTACTGTGTACTATGTACTGTGTACTATGTTCTGTGTACTATGTTCTGTGTACTATGTTCTGTGTACTGTGTACTGTGTACTGTGTACTGTGCACTGTGTACTGTGCACTGTGTACTGTGCACTGTGTACTATGTACTGTGTACTATGTACTATGCACTGTGTACTGTTTGTGTACTGTGTACTGATTGTGTACTGATTGTGTACTGTGTACTGTTTGTGCACTGTTTGTGTACTGTTTGTGTACTGTTTGTGTACTGTGTACTGTGTACTGTGTACTGTGTACTATGTACTGTGTACTGTGTACTATGTACTATGTACTATGTACTGTTTGTGTACTGTGTACTGATTGTGTACTGATTGTGTACTGTGTACTGTTTGTGCACTGTTTGTGTACTGTTTGTGTACTGTTTGTGTACTGTGTACTGTGTACTGTGTACTGTGCACTGTGTACTGTGCACTGTGTACTATGTACTGTGTACTATGTACTGTGTACTATGTACTATGTACTGTGTACTGATTGTGTACTGATTGTGTACTGTGTACTGTTTGTGCACTGTTTGTGTACTGTTTGTGTACTGTTTGTGTACTGTTTGTGTACTGTGTACTGTGTACTGTGTACTGTGTACTGTGTACTGTGTACTGTGTACTGTGTACTGTGTACTGTGTACTGTGTACTGTGTACTGTGTACCGTGTACCGTGTACCGTGTACCGTGTACTGTGTACTGTGTACTGTGTACTGTTTGTCTGCGTGTCGGCTCGGTACGCGGCGGTCAGCGTCCGATAGCTGGCTGGCTTCACTGTTTGTAGTCGTTCTCGGTCCGGGCTGGGTCGAAGCACAAGCCACCCGGTCCGCCGTATCGGCAGCGGGCCCGGCCGCTGCTATCGGTCGCTGGGTGTCGCCCGCTGCCGTCAGCCGCCGCCCGGGAGGGAGGGAGGGAGGGAGGGGGGGGGGCTGACTGACTGACTGGCTCTGTTTATGTCGGGAGGCCGGGCCGGCGGCTGTGGTTAGTGAGGTCTCCAGCCGCCGGCCGGTCTCGACCGCCGTCTTTCTGTGCGTTGGACGTGTCGGTGCGGCAGCGAATGCGCTCTCTCTTTGTCTGGAGGAGCATGGGTAGCTACGTGCAACTCATTTGGATTTCGGACTATCATTTACCGTAAAATCAGCAGATTCAAGTGAAGAATACGTGCCGCTGTCGGGAAATCGCTCCGTTTTCGTGCTGTGAAACTGCGTTGCCTCCTGTGGCCTTAGCGCCGTGATTGGATTGTCCTAAGTCAGCACCATCGCCATAGTGGCGCGTGGGACCGGGAAATGTCGCCCGGTCGGTCGGCGCGCCGGGAGGAGAGTGGTGCCTCGTGGCTTTAATGACGGCGCCGCTCCAAAGGTCAGCCCGGCTGACCCGGGTCGGCCGCTGTCGGCAGCCGTGGGACGCCAGCTCACCGGTCGACAGGCGGCGCTGCACGCACTCCTTGGGTGTCGGACGAGCTTCTGCAGCCACGAGTCACGATGCCAGTGTGTTTGTCTATGATGGACAAATCCTGAAGCCCTAGTTTGTGAAAACAATGTGTGAAAATAGCAGCCAGTAGGCATCACATATTGTGAGCGGCATTGTGACCTCGACGGCTATGACGCCCTTCAGCACAAGTCATCCGGTATTCGAGAGATTCTCGGTGTTGCAGCGAAAAGCTGACTCATTTAATTGTTTCGCTTGATGTCGTTTGAGATCCGCGTGTCGCGAATTGATAGTTGCATGCCGCATTACTGCTCCCCCCCCCCCCCCCCCCACACACACACACATACCCGACCTCCGCCAGCGCTGCTGGCTCGAGTTGAGGGAGCCATCGTGCCGGTGTGGCGGTGGTGGTGACCTCTATTGGCCGGCCCGGGTGGCGGCAGTCCGCCAGTCGGCGCCGCTGTCGCTTCGCCCTGCATCGGCGTCCAGGGCGGGAGGGGAGGACCCCCCCCCCCCCGCCCGCTTTGGACGCCGATGCCCACTCGTTGCCGTCGCGCCTATGAACGAGGGAGAGGCGCTGTGCCGACTGGCGGTGTATCGCCGGTGCGGGTGGACCGAGACGCCGCCATCCGGTCCCCCACCCTGCCTTCGGACTTCGTTGGTTTTCAGCACGGTCACACAACAGGGGCGGATCCAGGATTTTCTAGGCAGGGGGCTTCTGGCCTGAGGGCGGCATATTTCCTCGGTGACTGGGGCAGCATGGTGCCTTCCGAGGGTGGCATAATGCCTTCCGAGGGCGGCGATGTACCTTCCGAGGGCGGCATAATGCGTGGTGAGGGCGGCAAGATGTCTTCTGAGGGTGCCAGGGTGCCTTCCAAGAGTGCTACGATGCTGTTGGTAGACGCAAGAGCGCCCTGGCGGCCTCCCGAAAACGCTACGGCGCCTTCGGCGCCGGCAAATCCTATACAAAAATGGCGCCGTTTTCTAAGGCAGGGGGCTTCAGCCCCTACGGCCCCCCCCTGGATCCGCCACTGTCATACAATAGGTACTAGGCAAAACGGAACCGCAGCTTCAAAATGGAGGCAATGGGAGGCAGTTTGCCAGCTGATAATCGGTCAATTAAATATGGTACTTGGTTTGTTCTCATGTTATGACTGAAGGCCTTATTTGAAATTTAAGTGATACAAACCCATATGGTTGAAATATTTCGAATGGCAATGCTGAACAATGAGATTTACACGTTTCGGCTGGCGAAATCAGCTGACGTACCGTTTTGTTGCTCGGCCGTTTCCGCGACCCGTTGTGTTTTGAGTCATTTCTGGGTTCGCCGTGCCGCGACCCGTTGTGTTTTGAGTCATCTCTGGATCGCCGTGCCCGTGGCCGAGGCGATAAGATTCCGGCTGATAACCCGTCGTCGCCCGGTTCGAGCCCCGGTAGAAGCCATCTGTAGTGGTCTGACAGGTACTGGTCAGCTCAAGTGGCAGTAGGCCGGACAAGGCGTCAACCTGGCAGCACGCGGCGGCCGTGTAGCAGCTTCGCGGCCTGGGACGAGGTGACCTGAGACGAGCCGGTCTGGCAGCACGGCAGCGGCGGCCGTGTAGCAGTATGGTGCGGCACGTAAAACATCCATCCGCGATCCTGTTTGGCTAAAAGGCCGGAGGCAATATTATCCGTTGAACTGGTATCACATTGTTGAGTAGTGGGTTCAGGGTACACGCAACAAGATCAGCTTAGCACTGTACTCTGGACCCAAAGCAACCTCCCACGCAAATCATTCAGATATATATATATATATATATATATATATATATATATATATATATATATATATATATATATATATATATATATATATATATATATATATATATATATATATATATATATATATATATATATATATAAATGTTTGGGGCCGCCGTACGGGCCTGGTTAGTCAACTTGATCGCACAGAATATCTCTCCGGCTTCTGAGGCCGGACAGACGCTCCAGGTGAGAGCCGGGCCGGACCAGACCACACTAGAGAGAGGTGGGGTGGTGGTCTGCACGCTCGTTGTGCCCGCGGCGCGGCGGTTTGGCAAGTTATCTGCGGCCTACGTGCTGCGGCCGGTGCGATGCCGCAGCAAGGGAGACGGCGGCTCGCCGCAGACACCAGGCCATCGATCCCGGCCGGGCTGGATAGGGGTGTTAGTGAGGTGCCGGATTGGCGGGCCGAGGACACTCCTCCGGGTTGTGCTACTGTCGACCTGATGCCTGATGTCTGATGTCTGATGTGTGATGTGATACCTGATTGTGTGTCTACTGTCCAGTCTGTCTGTCTGTATCGTGAATTGGTGGTCAGTGATGATGTGTCTGTACGTCTGACTGTATCTTCGTTTGGCCATGGCTGACTGTATCTGTTAGTCTAGCCGTGTCTGACGTGTGTCTGTTCGTCTGGACGTGTATCTGACGTATGTCTGACGTGTGTCTGACGTGTGTCTGACGTGTCTGACGTGTATCTGACGTGTGTCTGACGTGTCTGACGTGTCTGACGTGTGTCTGACGTGTGCCGCAGGATGGAGACTGGCTGCAGTGTCTCGTCTGCCGCGGCGTCTACAAGGACCCATGGCTGCTCCGTTGCCTGCACACATTCTGCCAGGCGTGCTTCGACGCGCGGGTCGAGCAGGAGGGCAAGAACGAGTGTCCCGTGTGTCAGGAGCGTGACGTGTTCGGCCACCTGAAGCTGCGGCCTGACTACGCAGCGCGCTACGCCCTGGAGCACGGCGCCTCCGAGCGGCGACCGGTGCCCTGCTCGGGCGGCCCTGCCGCCACCGAGTGCGGCCGCCCAGCAGTCTCGCACTGCCCCACCTGCGCCAAGTACATGTGTACCGGCTGTCATACCGCCCACCTGGAGATGAGCCGGTCGCACCGTGTGCAGTCGCTGGGTGAGGCGCGCGCCGACGGTAAGCGTCCCGTGTGCTGGCTGCACCCGTCGCAGCCCTTGCAGCAGTACTGCGCCACCTGCGAGGTGCCCACCTGCCAGCTATGCGCCGAAACGCACCCGGCCGACCACCGCCGCCTGCCGCTCGACGACGTGGCCTCCGATGAGATCAATGTCTTCTGCGCCACCGTCGACGCCCAGAAGCGCAAGGTGATCGACATGAAGAAGATCTTGGCGCGCCAAATCCGCCGACACAACGAGGCGTACGAGCGGTGCCGTCGGCTGATCGACGAGGGGCACGAGATGCTGGTGGACGTGCTGCCGTCCGGCAAGGACCAGGTGCTGCTGAAGCTGGAGGAGGTCCACCGGCTGATGAAGGCGCGTCTCGAGAAGTTCGGCGAGAAGATGCTGCTGCTGGCTGGCGACGTGACGCACATCATTAGCGTGATGGAGCGTCAGCTGCAGTTCGGCCTCAACGGCGAGGTGCTGGCGCTTAAGAAGCCAGCCGAGAGCAAGCTGGGCGTGATGAACCGCAAAATCGACGACCACTTCTCTGCCGAGCAGACGGTGGCGCAGTCGCTGCTGCGCAACGGAGGCGAGATCGGCCGCGAGCTGATGCGCCGCCTGTACCGTCCGCAAGTGGCCACGGACAGTCGCCGCACATCGCCCGTGCAGACGGCCGAGCTGGGCGCGCTCAACGGCTTCGGATCGAGCCCGTCCGGCTCGTCGCACGGCTCCAGTCCCGAGCTGTCGCTGGAGCAGAGCCTCAGCCGCGGCTCCAGCTACGATCACGAACTGCTGTCCGATGGACGACAAAACAGCGGCGATTTTGGTCTTGGCTTCGCGCTGCCTTCAGAGCTGTCCGCGATGCTCAACGGTAACTCGCCCGGCGAGCTGTTCTCGCACCCACCTTCTTCGCTCGGCCTGACCGGCATCAGCAACGGCGGCGGCTCCAGCGGCTGTAGCAGCAGCCTCGCCAACGGACACGGCAAGCTTGGCGCCGTCGGCGGCGGCCTTAACGGACTGGCGTCCCTTTCCAATGGGCTGGAGCATCAGCTGCGTCTGGACGACCGCAGCAGCGTCGGCTCCACGCGGCCGGCCACCAGCTTCAGCGGCCTCGACATCGGCTCCCACCACAGCCTCGTTGACTTCAACGGGCTGCCCGACTTCGCGCCGAGCCGGCTGTCAAACGGACTAGGCTCGAGCCAGACGGGTTCGGCCGGCGGCGGCGGCGGCGGCAGTGGCGGTACTGGCTTCGGCAATGGCAACGCCGGCGGCGGGCTCGGCCAGAGTATCCTGAACGGTGCATCGGGGATGGAGCGGTCGTTCAGCGGCAGCTACGACAGCGGCTTCTCGGGTCGCTACTCACCGTACTCGATGAGCCAGTACGGCCGCTGGTCAAACGGGAACGACGCCGGCGAGTCGCTGCGGCCGCCGTCGGCCGCCGCTGGCCAGCTGGGTCGCGGCCCGCCGCCGGCGCCACCGCCGCCGCCCCCGCCCTACCCGCCGCGCGGCCAGATCCGCCGTCAGAAAATGATCTACAACGTGAAGCTGGGCGAGTTCGGCGTGATGGAGGGCCAGTTCACCGAGCCGTCCGGAGTGGCCGTCAACGCGCGCAACGAGATCATCGTGGCCGACACAAACAACCACCGCATCCAGGTGTTCGACAAGGAGGGCCGCTTCCAATTCAGCTTTGGCGAGTGTGGCAAGCGTGAGGGCCAGCTGCTTTACCCGAACCGCGTCTTCGTTAACAAGCAGAGCGGTGATATCGTCGTGACAGAACGCTCGCCGACGCACCAGATCCAGATCTACAACCAGTACGGCGCGTTCGTCCGCAAGTTCGGCGCGGACATCCTGCAACACCCGCGCGGCGTCACGGTCGACAACAAGAACCGCATCGTGGTCGTCGAATGTAAGGTGATGCGCGTGCTCGTGTTTGACTACTTCGGCGATGTGTTGAAGCGGTTCGGCTGCAGCCGCCACCTCGAGTTCCCCAACGGCGTGGCCGTCAACGACAAGGAGGAGATCTTCATCAGCGACAACCGCGCCCACTGCGTCAAGGTCTTCAGCTACGAGGGCCAGTTCCTGCGCAAGATCGGCGGCGAGGGCGTGACCAATTACCCGATCGGCGTCGGCATCAATCTGCTCGGCCAGGTAGTCATTGCCGACAACCACAACAACTTCAACCTGACCGTGTTCACTCAGGAGGGCCAGCTCATCAGCGCACTCGAGTCCAAGGTAAAGCACGCCCAGTGCTTTGATATGGCGCTGATGGAGGGGGGCTCCGTGGTGCTCGCCAGCAAGGACTACCGCCTGTACGTGTACCGGTACGCGCCGTCTCAGGTGCAGTACGCGTACCCATTCTAGGCGCGCGCGCGCGCGGCGCGGCGCGGCGTGGCAGGGCGGCGTGCGCCGGTGGCCGCCCATTGTACAGAGTGTGCGTTAGTGTAGCGGCGGCGGCCGCGGCGCGCTGCCGCCCCGCCCACTGGCCCGCCCGCCCGCCCGCCGCCCTGCCCGCCCGCCGCCTCCTCAACACTGACCGGACTCGCGCTTGTTTTGCTCGCTGGCCATCGCCCTAGTCAGGTTATGAAGCGTTTGCTCGGGCGTCCACCCACCCGGTGTCACTGTTGCTACTAGCAGCTTTAACGTGTTGTTGAGAGATGGGCCCGTTTTGTTTTTGTTTGCGTTGAAGCGATGATCTAACTTTGTTGCCTATTTAAGTTCCCTTATTTATTCCGTTGATATTAAAGCTGGGTTGAGTTTTTGCATTTTAACCATTTTAGCCCTTCCTTTTAGCCGTTTTACCGTGCCGTCTTTCCGCTGTGGCCCGCTGTCGATTTGTCTGGGGGCGGGCCGTCCAGACAATGGGGGCGGGCCGTCCAGACAATGGGGGCGGGCCGTCCACAGGCCTTCGGTACACTGTAGTTGGCCGTCAGCGGCCGGCCGGCCGGGCCCCCTCGGGTCCTCGTACAGCCGCCCCCGTCCCGCCCCGCTTCTCACCCGCAAGGCTGTGTATGGACGCTGTTTGTACCTCATCGCGCACGCGCGTGCGTGGCCGCCCTCCGCCGGTTAGATGTGTGGGATTTTATAAGGTTTTGTACTTTGCTAGCGGCCGGGAGTGGCGATGCGGGCGGGGCGCTGGACTGGCTGAGCGACCCTCGGTGGCCGACCCAGTGCCTCTCACTAGAGCCGTTAAAACGTCGTGGAGACAGTATTTTTGCAATGTTTTCTTTTATACAAGGTGAGTCGCTGGCTCTCCCGTCACGCGTGACCTTTCCGGCGGTGCGTGCGCGCCTCACTTTCACACTCACCCAGTCATGATTGCACACACCGCGCGGCCGGCGCCGACCGCTGACCGGCGGCCGCGTGCGCAGCCCAACGGCAACATTTCTTCCGAATGGGACCAGTGTTTCGGGACAGCGCCCGGCGGCCTTGGCCCCGGGTGGCCCCCGCCCCAGAGCGGGCCTGTCGCCCCGCACGAGGAAGAGAGAAGGAGGGAGAGTGGGCAGAGGCCGGGACGGCGTGAGGGCTGTTCCGCTCTGCCTTTCCAGAGGCGGCTGCGTGCCATGCACGGCTTGTCGTTGGACTGCCCGCCTGTTCGCTTCGCTTCTGACTGACCGCCGATCGCTCGCCCGCCGGGCTGGCGCGTGTACCATTATTGTTGAGTATATTTTACTACGTAGTTGGTGTGTGCGTGTTAGTTGGCTAGTGTGCGTGCGCTGCTCACGCGCGCGGTGGCGGCGCGGCCGGGCCGTCTGCGCTGCACACATATCCAGCGACGCGCCCGTCGCGCCGGCGCCGCCGCCGCCGCCTTGTATAGACACGTCCGGCGCCGCGGCGACATCGCGACGGAGCCGCACCGGCCGCCGCCGCCGCCGCCCCCGCCCCATTGCGTGACCGGTCGGCCGCGCCCCCCATTGGTAATAACGTATTTTGGACTGTGCTTGTACTGTGGGCTCAACTGTACTCTTGTTGTGACTTCCCTTCGCTCTGTGCTGGGCCGGCGGGGCAGAGACGGGGGCCGCGCACGCTGTTGTTGTCTCATTTTGGAGCTGTTTTGCGTGTTACCGTTACCGAGTTTGGTGTTCAGCTGTTGCGCGAGACGGCGCCGGAACTGAGAATCAGAGAGACGCCAACATTCCAGCACGGATTTTAATGTTCAAATCGCTTGGTTCTGTTACTTGTTGCGCGCGTCGTCCCGGCGCCGGCGCCCGGCCGCCCGTACTTACCATGCCCACATGTATATGTAAGGTTTAATATATACTCATGGCTCTCCTGTTGGCCGCTATCAAGGCGCCAGGCCTGTTTTAAACTGGAAGCTTTGTTACTGCGGTGCGGGGTGGGCGCTGCGGGGTCGAAGGGCAGCCCGCTCGGATCGGCTCCCCCGACGCTCGCCTCCTTCCAACTCTTCCCATGTTGCGCGTTTTTATCATTAGTTGATTTTTATTTTCTTATGTGTAAGTAGTACATTTTACGTCTTTCATTTGGTAATTTGTTAAACAGTGGTTGTACTACAGTGGTATTCAATAAACTGTTTGCTTATAACGCCCGGTGTTTGTCTTCTCTGGATGTGCGGGATGGTGGAGGGTCGATGTCGGTGTATGAGAGCCGGTGGCGAGCTGAACAGGCCGTCTGACACGTGTCAATCTCGGCACACGGGACACGTGGGCGGTACTGACTCAGCCGGTGGAGCGCGCTGGTCGAATCCTCGAGGCGGGGCAGCAGGCGCTTGAGCGCCGATCGTTCTCGACAAAAATGAATGCGTCAGCTATTCGTTTCTGGCTTCCCGCCATCAATTGTTTGATTTCCAGCATTGCGCTTAATAGTGTGCAACGATCTTGAGATACTGCTTTCAACTATTCGCTTTATGGTTTTCTTTATGATATTTGTATCAATAATCATATTTAAAATATCAATCATCATGTCAATGCTATTCTGCCGGAGGTTCCTATGTAATTATCGCGGTATTTGCCGCGCGACAAGTGCCTACGTAATTCAAGAGAAAACAGCAGAGCCGCTTGCGTGAAACTTCACTTGTGATTATTGAAGAAGTCGAAAATGATACAAATAAAATGTAACATTACATCTAAAACTGACCGAATTCAGCATGAGTCCGTTTAGCAAGAAACAGCAGGTTGGGTCGGTCATCGGATTACAGTGACCATCATGGTCTCCGCAGCCACTACATTCGATAGCAACTTTTTATTGTACATTTTGAATAGTTTTGCTGTTTTTTTTATAACACAAACCTGCCAAGAAATGTCTTGGTGCTTACGGGATTGGTGTGTGTGTGTGTGTGTGTGTGTGTGTGTGTGTGTGTGTGTGCGGGTGCGGGTGCGGGTGCGGGTGCGGGTGCGGGTGCGGGTGCGGGTGCGGGTGCGGGTGCGGGTGCGGGTGCGGGTGCGGGTGCGGGTGCGGGTGCGGGTGCGGGTGCGGGTGCGGGTGCGGGTGCGGGTGCGGGTGCGGGTGCGGGTGCGGGTGCGGGTGCGGGTGCGGGTGCGGGTGCGGGTGCGGGTGCGGGTGCGGGTGCGGGTGCGGGTGGGTGTGGGTGTGTGGGTGTGTGTATATATATATATATATATATATATATATATATATATATATATATATATATATATATATATATATATATATATATATATATATATATATATATATATATATATATATATATATATATATATATATATATATATATATATATATATATATATATATATATATATATATATATATATATATATATATATATATATATATATATATATATATATATATATATATATATATAATACAAAGAGGGCTTACTCTACAGGAAATATTAAAATCGGAGCTTTCGGGTATAATGTAGCACCACCCTGACGAAGGGTGTTACAATATACCCGAAAGCTCCGCTTTTAATATTTGTATTGTGGAGTAAGTCCTCTTTGTATGTAATCTTCATCTGGGATCTCGACGTGCTTTGACCCTTTCGGTCTTGCCAGGGACTCCTCTGACCTTCCAAGAAGCCCCTCTTGTGTGTCAAGGGGCCCATTCGGCCTGTTCAGAGGTCCTTCCGACCTGGCCAGGGACTGCACTGTCTGCTTTGTCGCCCTGCCGACATGCTCAGGGGCAGGGGCGGCGGATTGCGGGGCGCAGGGTACCCCCTCCCCAGTTGAAAATCCTGAGGAGGGGGGGGGGTTGATTTTGCCCCCAGATTGAGCATGCTAAAATCTGGGGGGGGGGGCAAAATTACCCTTATGCCCCCAAGATTTTCGACTGGGGGGCATTTTGGGTACCCCGCCTCCCCGCAATCCGCCGCTCCTGCTCAGGGGACCCTCCGACCTGCCCAGGGGCCCCTCCAGTCTGGCTAGGAACTCATCCGGCATGTTCAAGGGGCCTTCCGACCGGCCCAGGGACCCTTTCGGTCTAGCCAGGCCCCCTCTGACTTGCCCAGGAGCCCCTCCGATATGCCCAGCGACTCTTCTGAGCGGCCAGCGCTGGCTGCTTTGTCGCCCTGCCGACATGCTCATGGGGCCCTCCGACCTGCCCTGGGGCCCCTCCGTGCTGGCAGAGGGCCAATTCGGCATGTTCAGGGGCCCTTCTTACCCGCCCAGGGGTCCTTTCGGTCTGGTCAGGGGCCCCTCCGATCTGCACAGGGGCCCTTTTAACTTTACAGGGGCCCTCTGGTCTCTCCAGGGGCCCTCTAGCCTTCTAAGGGGCCCTTCCGACCTGGCAAGGGACTGCGCTGGCTGCTTTGTCGCCTTGTGACATGCTCCAAGGGCCCTCCGACCTGCTATGGGTCCCCTCCGTGCTGACTAGGGGCCCATTCGGCATGTTCAGGGGCCCTTCTGACCCACCTAGGGGCCCTTTTGGTCTGGCCAGGGGCCCCTCTGACCTGCACAGGGGCCTTTTTAACTTCCCAGGGGCCCTCTGGTCTGTCCAGGGGCTCTACAACCTGCTCAGGGGCCCTTATGGCCTGGCAAGGGACTGCGCTGGCCGCTTTGTCGCCCTGACGACATGATCAGGGGCCTCTCGACCTGCCCAGGGGCCTCTCGACCTGTCCAGGGGCCCCTCTGTGCTGGCTAGGGGCCTATTCGACGTGTTCAGGGGGCCCATTCAACGTGCTCAGGGGGCCCTTTGACCCGCCCAGAGGCCCTTTCGGTCTGTCCAGGGGCCCATCTGACATGCACATGGCTCTTTTGAACGCCCAAGGGGCCCTCTGGTCTTTTAGAGAGGGCCCTGATGGCCCTAAAGGGCCTCTGAAGTCCTCTAAACTCTCTAAAGACCACGCTTCGTGTGGTAAAGAGCCCATGATGCCGCGCTTCGCGCAGTCTCGTTGGCCCTTTTCGGCGCGCTGCGCGCGCCGAAAAGGGCCCTCGCGTGCCGAAAAGGGCCCTCCTGGCCTCCAAGGAGGGGGGGGGGGGGGGGGGGGCGGCCGCCCCCGCCGCCCCCCCCCCCCCCCCTTGGCTACGTGCCTGGGTCAGACGTTGTTTTCCTTCAGGAAACTCATAGTGATTACGAACTTGGCCAAGCTATTGAAAATGAATGGGGGGAAAATTGCTATTTTTCTCATGGTGACCGCAACAGTAGGGGTGTGGCGGTTTTATTTAATCCCGGTCTGAAACTAGAAGTAGTTAACGTAAGTACGTGTCCATATGGTCGTTTTATTGTACTTAAAGTAGTAATAAATGGAGCAACGTTAAAGGGAAATAATGACCTTTTCCCAAAAATGGAGTTAGCAGTTGAAATCACCAGACGAGACCAAAATATATTGTAAATTCATCACATTTTGCATGAAAACTTTCCTACCGAAAGATATTTCAAGTTATAGTTGATAAGCGTTCCACACTTTAAACGATCGGTACTTGCAAGTACTTTTGGTCCTCATCAAACTGCGGGCTTTTCCCGTATTGCTTTTTTACGCAATGGAGTGGAAAATATATTGTGCGTTCTGCTTGTTGTGATTATATGCCCGGCGATCTTCTAAAACTAACAGCGATTGGAAAAAGTGGCAATAAAATCGGAAGCTCATCGATGCACATCAACGGCGGCATAGTTAGTGGTTGCGACGCTCAATTTGTGAAAATCGATTCATTTGTTTTCAACATTAGGAGTTTTGTATAATTTGTCTGTGGCTGTATATAACACTATGCTTTATATTATCATGACAAATCATAATATTTCCCCCAAAAAAAACTAACAAACAATAACACAAAACTGGCAATTAAATCGGAAGCTCATCGATGCACATCGACGGCGACCTATTTAGCATCGGCGATTTGTTTACAAAGTCATTGTCATGCTTCTCGGCGCACTTAACCATTGTAGCGAGTTGTTCCTGATTAGTATACCCAAGTCCCGTAGCCGGCTTTGTTAATGACGTCACTGGTGCCATTCTTTTGTAGCATTGTAAAATATATCTGATTTTGAGTTCAAAGCTAATTAAAGACTTATTCAAATTATTGTTTTTAAGTTTGAATTTTCTTGTTAATCATTATTAAAGGTATTCTATCACTGAGCGAGAACGCGGCAACGAGGTAAGGGAACGTCCATATGTATGCATTCCTTACGTTCAAGGTGTAAGCGAACAAGTGACGAGAATTTTAAAACCTTATGCCAAAATAAGTACAAAGCCGGGTGTATATGTATATGTATATGTATATGTATATGTATATGTATATGTATATGTATATGTATATGTATATGTATATGTATATGTATATTTATATGTATATGTATATGTATATGTATATGAGGGATAGATTGGTTAGGGCGAAAGACAGGCTGGGGAAGAAAAGCAAGGCAGGTGTGGTATATCAATATCAGTGTCAGTGCGGTATGATTTATGTCGGGGAAACTGGTAGGAAGCTGGGGACAAGGGAGATGGATCATAGACGGGCGATAAGTAAGGGGAATGAGGATCATTCTGGCATTTCGAAAGCATGTTTTGGAGACGGGGCATGAGATTGCCTGGGATGAAGTCAGGATAGTTTGTTATGAGAACAATTGGCATAGACGCAAGATAAAAGAGGGCTATTATATATCTAAAGTACCGAGGGGCAAGTGCATGAATGTTTTACCAGGATGGCGGGTTCCGGACGTTTATAAGGTGCTAGAGTAAAAAAATACGGGGAACGGGAAACTCTGCTCCCTAACAGCCCCACAACCTCTTTGACACTACGCAGTGGTAGTTAGAGCATATATGTACGTGTATGTGATTGTAGTTATATGTATATATATATATATATATATATATATATATATATATATATATATATATATATATATATATATATATATATATATATATATATATATATATATATATATATATATATATATATATATATATATATATATATATATATATATATATATGTATATAAACGTGCGTTTGTATGGGACGTGTGTGTATGTGTGTAGGCGACAGAATAAACATCTGAGATATACAATACAATATTAGGATATGTGTCTTGTATGTAAGAAAATATTGATGTAGGTTAAAATGTGCATTGTATGTATGCATGAGGCGTGTTTGTAGTGTTTACCGAGTGTGCAATCTATGTCACGGCGAATTCGACCCCATTACGAATGTTACATATTATCTGTCATATATATATATATATATATATATATATATATATATATATATATATATATATGTATATGTATATGTATATGTATATGTATATGTATATGTATAATGTATATGTATATGTATATGTGTATGTGTATGTGTATGTATATGTATTATGTATATGTATATGTATATGTATATGTATATGTATATGTATATGTATATGTATATTGTATATGTATAGTATGTGATATGTGATGTGATCTGTATGTATATGTAGTTGTTTATGTATATGGTATGGTATGTATATGTATATGTATATTGTATATGTATATGTATATGTATATGTAAATGTATATGTATAATGTATATGTATATGTATATGTATAATGTATATGTATATGTTGTATATGTGTATGTGTATGTGTATGTGTATGTGTATGTGTATGTGTATGTGTATGTGTATGTGTATGTGTATGTGTATGTGTATGTGTATGTGTATGTGTATGTGTATGTGTATTGTGTATGTGTATGTGTATGTGTATGTGTATGTGTATGTGTATGTGTATGTGTATGTAGTGTATGTGTATGTGTATGTGTATGTGGTATGTGTATGTGTATGTGTATGTGTATGTGTATGTGTAATGTGTATGTGTATGTGTATGTGTATGTGTATGTGTATGTGTATGTGTATGTGTATGTGTATGTGTATGTGTATGTGTATGTGTATGTGTATGTGTATGTGTAAGTGTATGTGTGTGTATGTGTATGTGTATGTGTATGTGTATGTGTTGTATGTATGTGTATGTGTATGTGTATGTGTATGTGTATGTGTATGTGTATGTGTATGTGTATGTGTATGTGTATGTGTATGTGTATGTGTATGTGTAGTGTATGTGTATGTGTATGTGTATGTGTATGTGTATGTGTATGTGTATGTGTATGTGTATGGTTATGTGTATGTGTATGTGTATGTGTATGTGTATGTGTATGTGTATGTGTATGTGTATGTGTATGTGTATGTGTATGTGTATGTGTATGTGTATGTGTATGTGTATGTGTATGTGTATGTGTATG
>JAXIVJ010002372.1:0-20000 GCA_036785665.1 Chirona hameri
ACCAAACGTACCTGTTGAGTGTTCAATACCCCTGCCATTACGAGCGAGCGCCGTCATTCCGTGGTGTAAGGGAAAATCTGAATATGAGCGGCCCGGCCCGGCCCGGCTCGGCCCGTGGCGACGCTTTTGAGAAGCTAATATCTCTGCAACCGCACGTCCGATGGACAAGCGGGCTTCTTTGCTGAGCAGCCCCATCCACCCTACCCTGTTTTAATGTAGTGCTGACTCATGTGGGTGAATACCACTGCGCATGGCGCTTACCGTGTGATGGGTGTTGACAAATGTTTTCTCGCAAAAACTCCGGAACGGCTGGGCAGATTGTGTGCAAATTTGGTGTGTGATTAGGGACCTCTCAGCCGCCACTTTCTCACAAGTCAAGGGTGGGGTGACTCTGCACGTGCGCACGTGCACAGTGGACACCCCTATCATATATCTCAGGAACAGCTGAGTGGATTGTGTTCGAATTTGTTGTGTGGTTAGAGACCGCTTAGTCGCCGCCTTCCAACAAGTCAGGGGTAGGGTGCCTTTGCACGTGCGCACGTGCGCACACTTTTTGTATCTCAGAAACTATTTGCCCGATGGCGTTGAAATTCGCCATACATTTCCTTCGCGCTCGCTAGTTCATAGACAACTATGACGCCTTACTGGTGTTTAGCATAACAAGCTTAACTGGACAAGGGTAATTAGTGAAATAGGCCAAATACATGGAGACTGAAGAGCTTCAGGAACGCAAAAACTGAAATAGGTACTCACAAAAAATGTGATAATAATCTTGCTAAGTGGTACTTACTTACTAACTTTCGCGTAACTTCCATGCCGTTGCCCGCGTAGGTATTCTCTGTGTTGACTCCTGTTCGATTGAACGGAAATCATATATTTAATGTGTGTAATATTTAATATTTAATGTGTGACATAATTCTCTGTTCTGCGAAGTCTATGCAATGTCGTCTTCATTTTTATCTTCTTCATTATTATAGTTTATATTGTATAGTAAAATTTAGCAGCGGAATAAAATCACCGCAGCCGTAACCTCGTGCAACCGTAACCGCCCGTAACCGTAACCTCGTACAACCGTAACCGCCCGTAACCGTAACCTCGTGCAACCGTAACCGCCCGTAACCGTAACCTCGTGCAACCGTAACCACCCGTAACCGTGACATTGAGCAGAAAACGCAACCATAATCGCCCGTAACCGCAGTTAACCGCGGTTTTAACCGCGGTTTAACCCTATTCCCTGTGGGGGGCAGATTCTGCCCCCCCCCCCCCCGGTAGTTTTTCAATTGCCGTTTCTAAACTGTTAGGCTTAGCGTCCTGAAACTTTGTGACTTTTCCCTAAATTGAATGGCGCGTGTTGTGTCAAAATTTTGAAAAAAATCGGTCCAGCAGAGGCCGTTCCAGTCTCCTGTTTTGGGGAGGGTGTTACGAATGCGGTTTTGCGGCGCATACTTCCTTCGTAGTTTGCAGTGCAATACATGCGTCAGAAACAATTTCAATGCAATATGTATCTTAGATACTGGGATTGTACATATTTTTGGGGCAGAAGCGTACTCAGGATAAAAAAGGGAGGCGATACCCACCCTCAAATTAGGTCCAACTTCAAATTAGTAAGATGATACAAGCGTTACGCGCATGGTGCCCCCATGCTTTTTTCCTGGATCCGCCTATGCGCAATATATCAAATTTAACAAATTACAGCATATAATTCCCACATGTGACGTTCATGATGTCCCAAACAATCACGAACAGCACATATTTTTTCAGAAAATCCCCCCATTTTACATTCCCTGAATACGCCTATTATCCTTTTTTTGTTGTTGTCTTTTATATATTAAAGACCAGTACATTTGAAGCTCAAACACGTTTGAGGCATGAACATCGGTCGAGTCACATGGCTGCAATGACCTTAAAAAAAAACACCCAAAAGTTTCGGATTTTTTACCCCCTGGCCCCCCATTTTTAAACAAAACAAAAATTTCGGGGTCCAAAAAGAGAGATCTTGTCATGACGCATCGAATGGCGCTTTCCCCATCGAAATCGACCAAGCGGTTCTCGAGATCTCTGGGGGGGGGGGGGGGGGCGGAATCTCACCCCCCGCAGGTTAACGTAATTCTGGCCGCCCGCAGGGAATAGGGTTAACCGCCCGACTGTACACCTCTACTGTAGCCAATAGCTGACCGGACCGATGTTGAGAGTTCAGTTTGACAAATATTGTAATGGACAACAATATCAATTCTGATTTATATGTATGTGAAAGCATTTTGATACATCTTCATCAGCACATAAATACAACAAAAAACATATACATTTTCATTGCCATTTATTATGTATGTGCTGCTGAAGACGTATCGAAAAGCATTCACATATATATATAAATCAGAATTGATATTGTTGTCCATTAAAATGGCCTGACCAAGTCGTCCAAATCGTCCCAGTCACCCACCAGCTGACTCTAGTTCCGAGCGCCGCCGCTGGGCGTCGCGTCAATATCTTCCGTTCGGGACATCCCCGCAGTTCGCACGCCGCACAAACTTTTAGCCTCGTTACTGTGTATAGAACGTTGCAGTGACCAGCGTAAATTACGGTCAATATAACACTGGAGGATGACCAGTTCGTACAAAGAGATCGTTTGTTCACGGAACAAAAAATGCGCAATATCAGCGATAATGAGCACTGTGCGCAGCCTGGCGGCTGGTAATCGGCACGTGAGCGCCACGTGCTGTTCAATTACAACGGGGACAGAATGGTAGTGTGTCGCCGCTCTGTCTCCGTTCGGGTATACATCGTTTGCAGAGTACAGAACAGATGCCATTGAATGGGCACCAAAAGTAGGGGATCTAAACCGAAGAAGAACATCTGAAGGCAAGTAACACACCTATGCACACTATATGCCCGTAACCGAAAGCAAACACATTATTGGATAAATTAACCATTTTAGTCTAAAAAATGTGTAAAAATCCATAACTGATTGTATTTCGTTAAAATGAAGAAGACTAATAAAACAGCATGTCATATGAAAAATAAATTATTACTCTTCTTGAATGGGGCCCCACGAAATACAACAGCAAACGGCATTCGTTGCGCAGCTAGTCACGTTATTCTAAATTTGGTGTGTTCCTATCGGGAACACAGTGGCGGGCGGTGCTGCCGGATTGATGGCGTCATTGGGAGGGTATACTCAATGACGTAGGTCTGTTTACTACTCAATTGGACTTAATGGCTACGAGTGGTAAGTTTCGTCCCGATCGGACATAATGGCTACAAGCGGTAGGTTTTGTTCCGATCGGACTTAATGGCGGGGTTAGGTTAGGTTAGTTTAGGTTGCCCTCCCAACAACGTCATCAAGTCGAGGCACCACCCGCCACTTATTCAGGCTCGTCACACTGCCTACAGTGAAGTGTACGGAAGTGTGACGCCTGCCCACTGAACTCAATAATCCGTGACCCGCTTGACCTTTGAGCTGCACTTGTAAGTTTGTGTTTGAAATGTCCTTATACCATTATTTATCATGACAAAACAATCTGGGGTCCAACAATTTTGAGTATGATTATAATATTCGATTATGCTTTCATCACAAGACATACATTTTGTGGATTGGAACACTGGGTGGAAAACGTCACCCTATGGATACTATATTACTCTTTTTCCTGTTTTATTATGAATTTTCCACTCCTTTGTTTTAAAATGTATTAAGATAATTGGAACCCTGATTCTGATTTATGAATGCAATGATAGGGACAGCCTGTGGAGGAAAAACTGGTAAAAATTGGCCCAGTTACTAACTAATTATGGTAAGCTAACTAATATACTAATATTGGGTTGGCTATTGATATATTTAAATATACTAATATTGGGTATTGATAAAGCGGACTACATCTGCTTTTTCGTGACATTTTCTACACTTAATATTTGTTTTTTGCCAGAATTTTCTACTCCGCACCCCAGTTCCAAAGCAATCCTAGGACCCTGTTCACCCATTATCAAAATCCCAAATGTGTCAGGGAAAATTGATCTTAAATTAAAAAATACAACCTCTCAAGTGGTCACTATCACATCATCATGTTTAACAAACATTAGTCAAATAATTTATATAGGTTTAGGTAGGTAGGGTTGTGATGTGCTGTAACCTCGGACACATCCTATTCCAGACTGTTATGCTATCAGAATGTAAGTGATACTGACACACTAAAGCATAGATAGTTGCCAAATGTTTTAGTGTGTCATTATTATCAACATTCATTCTGATAGCATGGCAAGTCCGGAGTTAAAATTTGTCTGAGGTTACTGCAGTTGACCCTACCCATAGGCAAAGGAACAGTGGGCAGGGGGGGGGGGTGGCAGCCGCCCCTCCCCTCAACATTTTTGATTTTAACATAACGCCTATGGGCGTTGCATGGAAAGAATCAACTTCAGAATGCCTCCAGCCCCCCCCCCAACTTGAGCATAGTTTCTACGCCCCTGACCCTACCTTGTTCAATGTGTGGAAAAGCTATGATTGGTAAAAAGCAGAATGGCAAAATCGTGATTTGATATGAAATATGTTTGACATAATCCTAATGTCAATCACATTTTCTTTTCTATAGGCACAGGAGCATCACTATGCAATTTTTAGTTCTGGGGCAGCCAGATGTTTGCCCCCCCCCCCCCCACCCCACTCCAATAGGACTCATTTTACAATCCTGCTAATCTGGGGGTGGGTGCAGGGTGATCCTGGGGACCCTCTAATTTTGTGTTATATATTAATTTGGTGCTTTCAATGCCTGTGCTATTTTGTTGTCAACCTTTTACTAACTAATATATTAACATAATTGCTGTGTTGTGCACAATATGGCTGCACATTATGATGTCATATAGTACCATGTGACAGGCGGTACACAGTCAACTGAACTAGTGGCAACTGAACCAGTGACAACTGAACCAGTGACAACTGAACCAGGGACACCTGAACCAGGGTCACCTGAACCAGGGTCACCTGAACCAGGAACAACTGAACCAGTGACAACTGAACCAGTGACAACTGCACCGGTGACAACTGCACCGGTGACAACTGAACCAGTGACAACTGAACCAGTGATAACTGAACCAGTGACAACTGAACCAGTGACAACTGAACCAGTGACAACTGAACCAGTGCCAACTGAACCAGTTACAACTGAACCAGTGATAACTGAACCAGTGACAACTGAACCAGTGACAACTGAACCAGTGACAACTGAACCAGTGACAACTGAACCAGTGACAACTGAACCAGGGACCACTGGACCAGTGACAGTTGAATCAGGACAACTTAACCAGTTCCAACTGAACCAGGTACAAGTGAACCAGTGACAACTGAGGTCAAATTTTGAAATTGACCTAGCCCGTTCACCATTAATATTTTGCGAAGTGTCTTGACGAGACAAACACGATGGTGTTACAATTATTTCGCTAAGTTTAACTGATCAGAAGTTATTCACGAAAACCTTTTTGGAAGAAGATGCCATCGTGACATTTGGTGACCTCTGGACCCTAAACTATTGACCTGAGCTAAAATTTGACAACACCGATTTTCATGAGTCTTCTATTGCTTTTTCCGTTTGTTCCTATCTATTATAGTTCCCAAGCTATTTTGGCGTTTCTTGAGCAAAGGACTATATTTGGAAAATTTGACCTTTGATGACGTCTGGTGACCTCAATATTGACATAGTTTCGACATTATTTTTGAAGAGCTGTCGAACGGTATTTTTGGATTCCGCCTACTCTCCATAGGAGCTGAGTTAAAAGGGTGGCGCTCAGACTGGTTGTCATTTGGTACCGACAGACGAAGGCAATAAGGTATGCCAATGTTACCTTGGTGCACTATTTGTCACTGGTTGTCACTGGTTCAGTTGTCCTGGTTCAGTTGTCCCTGGTTCAGATGTCCTGGTGCAGTTGTCACTGGTTCAGTTGACATGGAACCGTGGCATGCAGCAGCATTGCAAAAGCAGCAACATAGTGCACCAAAGTAACATTTGCATACCTTATTGCCTTGGTCTGTCGGTACCAAATGCTTTGTTTGAAAAACAAGCAAAATTGTAGAGGAAAAAAATTGGTGACAAATTTGTGGCTTCAGAATCCCAACGGTGACACACATCTAGGGTTTCCCAGCCCTGCCAGTTGGTTCCCAGTCGATTACGCTATAGAACAACTTCCCAGGATGCGGGTTACAAAACAAAACAAAACGGAACATACACTATCATTGCCAGTCAGTTCACCGTTATTGTCCACCGGTTTTGGTACAAGAATCGTCAGCAAACGTCTATTATGAAGAGAAGAAAAAAAACTCCAGAAAAAAGTCGCATGCCCGTGGCCTATATTCGACGGCGTGGCATGTGAGGCACAATATCCGGACAGCAGCACGGTGTCCGCACACATCACCTTCTGCGCCCGGACGGGTCAGGGGAGCCCCGGGTGCCCCGAGATGACCACCAACGTCCTGCAGGTGACTGATGACATGCCGCCTCTGTGTTCCTGGGCACTCAGACCACGCCGCCGCAGGCGAGGCCCTATCTGGAAGCATGGGAGCCAAGCCTACTGCTACCACAATATTGCGGCTATAAGCGGATTGTGGTATTGGCTATCAGCTTAATGATTCCGAGCGGCTGATGTAAGAGCAGACGCCATATTAGTATTGATCACCTACCACTAGAGCTCCTGAATATGTCCTGAGCTGTTTTGTGTGGTTGTCCCGTTTGCTATTGATCCTTTACCACTATAGGGCTCCTAAACCCGCGCCGAGCCGGGGGCGGGGGCGTTTAGACGCCCCTAAGGTTTTTCAAGGATAGCGAAAAAACGGCGGCGCGCAGCGCCGCCGTTTTTGGGACAGCTGTTCGGCCATCAATTGCGCACATTTTGTTTTAAAAAATATTCGGTCATCTCAGGCCAGGGTCATCAGACCAGGTCACGTGACCCCACCTCCAAAAATGTTTCCGGTCGCACCACAACCACAGTTTTTGGCCGATCGATTTCGTACTTACACGGTTTCATAAGACCTAAAATACGTGTATCTCGGATTTTTTTTTATATCGGCAACCTAAGGTCGGGACAATTTCGTGACCTCTCCATTATAAGTCAATGGGGAAATAATCAACTGCTTCCTATTCTGAGGATACGAATTATATCAGCCCAATTCCTTCTGGATTGTGTTATCATAGGCCATTATTGAAGTTCCCGGTGCTATTTTCGTTCAGGGACCCCTACAGGGTCGGATGAGGTCATCCGAGGTCACCAACACTTTTTTGCTAATAACTCGACAAAATCAAGATAGAGAGGTTAAACTGGCACCACCAATGTGTTTGTCTCGTCGAGAAATGTCTCGCAATGTGCAAAATGACCTAATTTACCACTGGACCTGACCACTGGATCTGACCAACATGACCACAATATCCGGACCACTGGACCACTGGACCACTGGACCTTGACCTGAGGTCAAATTTCTACGTTGACCTAATCTGATCATCATGCATATAAGACGAAGCGCTGTGACGAGACAAACACGATGGCGTCAATATTATTGCCCTATCTTTATTAGGTAAGAAGATATTTGTGAAAACTGTTTTGATAAAAATAGCCTTTTTGACATTTGATGAGCTCTGGAGCCTATTCACCTGAGCTCACATCTGAGACCGCCTTATCGATTGCGTTTTTCAAGGGCTTTCCATTGGTGTTTTCCGTTTGTCCCTAGCTATCATAGTTCCTGTGCTATCTTGGAATGTCTGGAGCGAAGCCCTACAACTTGCAAATCTGACCCTTGATGACCTCTGGTGACCTCAATATTGACCTGAAAAAATGGTCTGAATTGTTTCAAAAATAAACTTTGACGGGCTTTCGAACGATGTTTTTCGTTTTTTATCTACGTCTCATAGGAGCCGAGTTGGAGGGGGAGGGGGCGGGGCGTCGAATCGCCGCCCCCCCCCCCCCCCGACACGGCGAAGGTGGCGCCGAGCACCGGTACGGCGCGGGTTAACCAAAGGTGAAAGAATAGCTGTACTTGCATAAACCACATCAGTATGAAAGCGACTGATTGTCGCCTGCCCCGCCTCGACCGAATGAATGAAAGCCGTTGTCAAACTTCTTTTTTTTAAAATAGCCGTTTTCGAGGAGGATTATTGCGCTGAAAATTTCTGTAAGATTCTCAAAGTTGTGAAAAATTACACAACTTCTACATGCGATTTTTGGCTAGAAATGTCCCTCAT
This sequence comes from Chirona hameri, assembly GCA_036785665.1. Lineage (NCBI taxonomy): Eukaryota > Metazoa > Arthropoda > Thecostraca > Balanomorpha > Balanidae > Chirona > Chirona hameri. The sequence goes on from JAXIVJ010002372.1 coordinate 8,211, forward strand.
AGTTTTGTAATATGTTGGTAAATATAAAATATGTTGACAAAATTGCGGATTAGTGGTAATAAGCAAGATAAGTATTGATAGAATCTTCCTGAAAGTTTTCAGGTTAAGGTTTTCAGCTTAGTATTGCAACTTTTTTAATCAAAGGCTCATAAAAAATACAAAACATTTTATGACGCCCCAGGGCAGATATGAAGTATTGTATAATGCGCTGTTTTATGCTTGCCTTTCTATTCGACCTCCCGTCCCTCTGCGGTATTACGATCACCCATCCCACCCAATAGCCGTTTTCACGAAGGAAATTGCGTTAGGGGCGATTGGGGCGTTTGTGGTAAATGGGTCTATAGCTCGTAAGAACACGGCTTTCCCCGGTGATTTTTGGTATCAATCACAATTTAATGAATGAATGTATAAGTATATTATCTTACAATGCAATATTTACCGTTAGTTTGCTTTGAATATTGCAAATGATCAAAACGAAATCGCTAATTATCATTAATCCTTGCTTTCAAAGGTGAATATGACTGGAAATATGATTGGACTAGTTCATCTAGTTTTCATTGAAATAAGCTATTATTCCTGAAAACCATGTCCTTGCAACATATGACCATTTCCCGCTCCAGCCACTTCCGGGATTCGAGCAAGATGGCGTCGCACAAACACCCCAGCAGTCTGGCAACACCAGAGCTAGTTTAAGATTAAATTGTTCATTTTAAGTAAACTATGGTGTTATCATTAAAATATAATTTCCAGACAAATGCATTAATTCATAAAGTTGCTATTAATACCAAAAATCAGCTGAAAAAACGTGTTCTTACGAGCTATGGACCCATTTACCCCAAACGCCCCAATCGCCCCAAACGCAAAATCCTTCGTGAAAACGGTTAATATCCCTCACCAGTGTCCATTGTCCCGTCCATCCGTCTCGTCTCTCCGACCTGTCCCTCCGTCCCGTACCTCCTTCTCGTACCTCCGTCCCGTCCCGTCCCGTCCCGTCCCGTCCCGTCCCGTCCCGTCCCGTCCCGTCCCGTCCCGTCCCTCCGTCCCTCCGTCCCTCCGTCCCTCCGTCCCTCCGTCCCCGCCCGCTGGCCTTGGCTGATGACAAGTAATTGGAGCACCCTATCAACAGTGTATCACTCTTATCGCAGGGCCGTCATCCATTAACGTGTGGCCGATACCACGGTCGGTGGCCGCCACCCAACCGCGGCTACCACCTGTTCGTCGCGACGAACGCTGTGCAGTCGTGACTCGGCCGCGTGCACACGGTACAGCCGAGCCTGCACACGGTACAGATGGTGCCGAGTAGTCGCCAGCTGCTGGGACTCGGCCGCGTGCACACGGTACAGCCGAGCCTGCACACGGTACAGATGGTGCCGAGTATCCGCCAGCTGCTGGGACTCGGCCGCGTGCACACGGTACAACCAGCTAACCCGAGAGCAAGCGATTAACCCGCGCACTGCAGGGGGGTGATTTCCGCCCCCCCCCCCCTCAGGTTTTTCAAAGATAGCGAAAAAACGGGGGCGCGCAGCGCCGCCGGGTTTTGATACACCTGTTAGGACATCAATTGCGCACACTTTGAAGAAAAAAATATGCTCGGGTCATCTCAGGTCAGGTCACCAGACCAGGTCAAGTGACCCCACCACCAATTTTTTTTTGCAGTTGTGCCAAAGCCAGCGTTTTTCACCGATCAGGTTGAAACTTACAGGATGTCATGAGGGCATCAGTACTTACAATTCGTATGTCTCGGAATTTTGATATCGGTGACCTAAGGTCAAGTCAATTTCGTAACCTCCCCATAATAAGTCAATGGGGAAATATACAAATGCTTCCTATTTCAAAGATATGCATGGTACTAGTCCAATTACTCCTGGATCATGTTATTATAGGATATTCTTGATGATCCAAGTGTAAGTTTTGTTCAGTGACTCCTATTGGGTCATTTGAGGTCATGCGAGGTCACCATCATTTTTTTTGTGTCAATAACTCTCGACATAATGAAAATAGAGAAGAAAAACAGACATCAATGTGTTTGTCTCGTTGAGACACGTCTTCCCATATGCAACATGCCCTACTTGGGTCACCACTTGACCTTGACCTTAGGTAAAATTGTTAAGTTGACTTAACAAGGTCACCATATATATAATTCAAAGCGCCTTGACAAGATAAACACAATGGCGTAAGCAGTTCTCCGTTATCTTTATTAAGTAAAAAATTAATAGCAAAACACGATTTAGCAAAAAAAAGTTTTTTCTTCTTTTTGACTTCTGGAGCCTCAAATATTGACCTGAGATCAAATCTGAGGACACCTTAGCGATTACAAATTTAACTGGCTGGCGTTTGCTTTTTTCCGTTTGTTTTTAACTATCATCGTTTCTGAGATATATGGGAATTTCTGGAGCGATATCCTAAAACAGGAAAAACTGGAAAATGTGACCTTTGATGACCTCTGGTGACCTCAATTTGGACCTGACTTAAAACAACACTAAAATACTTTCGATAGAACATGTATGAAGCTATCTAATGCCTTTTTCCGCTTCTCGCTACATTGCGTAGTTTTCGAGATCTCGGGGGCGGGGGCGGAAATCAACCCCCCCCCCTGCAGTTCGTGTTCGGCGCAAAGCCCCCCAGTGCGCGGGTTAAGGTCAGCCCAACCCTTTATACTGGTCAATTTGGTTCAGCTGCTGACGCAGTGTGTTATATTTGTTTTTTTTTGGGGGGGGGGCACACCAGCATGTTCCTGCAGTCACCAAATGGAAAATGTTAAACACTTATACTTGCATGCCCCAAATACATCCTCGAAAGAAACGCACTGTTCGAAAATTTGTCAAACACACTGCATTGTGATTTCAGAAATATCCCGACCTACATCCAACTCCAAATCCTCATGCATGGACGGTATCTCTGCAGCGGCGATGGTCGCGCGGTGGCTAGGTATCTTCAGGCCTATATTTTAAGATCAAAAAGATTTTACTGCGATAGTAGCAGATAAATTGCTAGCGGACGAGCGAGACCAGCCTGGTGAGGTGTGCAGTGACGGACGGGCTTCTCTTAGCCATAGGCCTGCAGGCCTGACGTAGCGGCGGCGGTGGAGGTACTCGATAAAATGCATGTTTACTTTGAGTTGGTACGTTGACTTAAGCGCTTGTAAGCGCTTCTGTGCCAATTCACCCTTAATTTGTATTTACTTCCTATTTCTGTTAATAAACGTGATGATGATGATGATGATGATATTACTGATGCGTACCCTTGACCGAGTTTATACTCCACGCAATGTTTTGTGGTGGCCAGGCAATGGGTCACTATTTACGCAAAAAACAAAACTGAACCTTTTGTCGGAATGTGCATACAAGCGCTGGGCGATGGTTTATTATTTTATAAAAAGTAATGTCTATGTCGTTAATAGCCCATGTTACGATTACCTCCCATTGCATTACTAATATTATTATTATTACTATGTATTAGGCATTATGCAGTATGGATTATGCATATGCATTATGGTTATGCCCATTACGATGCAATCCATCTAACAATGATTGCTTTCGTTTCCGCCGGGTAAGGCGCTCGCATCAATGACGTCACGCTAATGATGCCAAAGCTCACAAGAAGCACAGGAAGCCAGTACCCTGCTTATCCGGCCTGAACACGATTGATGACACATTCAGCGTTGGCGGTGACTGCCACTGATCAGCCTCAAGTTGGGCGCGGGTACCTAATATATGGAAGAAGGTATCATAATGCTCCGCAATCGGTTACCTTCCGGTGCTGCTATTACAGGAGTCACGGACTCGTCTGGTCTGCTATTACAGGGGTCACTGACTCGTCTGGTCTGCTATTACAGGGGTCACTGACTCGTCTGGTCTGCTATTACAGGAGTCACTGACTCGTCTGGTCTGCTATTACAGAGGTCACTGACTCGTCTGGTCTGCTATTACAGGGGTCACTGACTAGTCTGGTCTGCTATTACAGGGGTCACTGACTCGTCTGGTCTGCTATTACAGGGGTCACTGACTAGTCTGGTCTGCTATTACAGGGGTCACTGACTCGTCTGGTCTACTATTACAGGGGTCACTGACTCGTCTGGTCTGCTATTACAGGGGTCACTGACTCGTCTGGTCTGCTATTACAGGGGTCACTGACTCGTCTGGTCTACTATTACAGGGGTCACTGACTCGTCTGGTCTGCTAGTACAGGGGTCACTGACTCGTCCGGTGCTGCTATTACAGGAGTCACTGACTCGTCTGGTCTGCTATTACAGGGGTCACTGACTCGTCTGGTCTGCTATTACAGGGGGCACCGACTCGTCTGGTCTGCTATTACAGGAGTCACTGACTCGTCTGGTCTGCTATTACATGGTCACTGACTCGTTTGGTCTGCTATTACAGGGGTCACTGACTAGTCTGGTCTGCTATTACAGGAGTCACTGACTAGTCTGGTCTGCTAGTACAGGGGTCACTGACTCGTCTGGTCTGCTAGTACAGGGGTCACTGACTCGTCTGGTCTGCTATTACAGGAGTCACTGACTCGTCTGGTCTGCTATTACAGGAGTCACTGACTAGTCTGGTCTGCTATTACAGGGGTCACTGACTCGTCTGGTCTGCTATTACAGGGGGCACTGACTCGTCCGGTCTGCTATTACAGGAGTCACTGACTCGTCTGGTCTGCTATTACAGGAGTCACTGACTAGTCTGGTCTGCTATTACATGAGTCACTGACTAGTCTGGTCTGCTATTACAGGGGTCACTGACTCGTCTGGTCTGCTATTACAGGGGCCACTGACTCGTCTGGTCTGCTATTGCAGGAGTCACTGACTAATCTGGTCTGCTATTACAGGGGTCACTGACTCGTCTGGTCTGCTATTACAGGGGTCACTGACTCGTCCGGTCTGCTATTACAGGAGTCACTGACTCGTCTGGTCTGCTATTACAGGAGTCACTGACTAGTCTGGTCTGCTATTACAGGAGTCACTGACTAGTCTGGTCTGCTATTACAGGGGTGACTGACTCGTCTGGTCTGCTATTACAGGGGTCACTGACTCGTCTGGTCTGCTAGTACAGGGGTCACTGACTCGTCTGGTCTGCTAGTACAGGGGTCACTGACTCGTCTGGTCTACTATTACAGGGGTCACTGACTCGTCTGGTCTGCTATTACAGGGGTCACTGACTCGTCTGGTCTGCTAGTACAGGGGTCACTGACTCGTCTGGTCTGCTATTACAGGGGTCACTGACTCGTCTGGTCTGCTATTACAGGAGTCACTGACTCGTTTGGTCTGCTATTACAGGGGTCACTGACTCGTCTGGTCTGCTAGTACAGGGGTCACTGACTCGTCCGGTGCTGCTATTACGGGAGTCACTGACTAGTCTGGTCTGCTATTACAGGGGTCACTGACTCGTCTGGTCTGCTAGTACAGGGGTCACTGACTCGTCTAGTCTGCTATTATAGGGGTCACTGACTCGTCTGGTCTGCTATTATAGGGGTCACTGACTAGTCTGGTCTGCTATTACAGGGGTCACTGACTAGTCTGGTCTGCTATTACAGGGGTCACTGACTCGTCTGGTCTGCTATTACAGGGGTCACTGACTCGTCCGGTGCTGCTATTACAGGAGTCACTGACTCGTCTGGTCTGCTATTACAGGGGTCACTGACTCGTCTGGTCTGCTATTACAGGGGTCACTGACTCGTCCGGTGCTGCTATTACAGGAGTCACTGACTCGTCTGGTCTGCTATTACAGGGGTCACTGACTCGTCTGGTCTGCTAGTACAGGGGTCACTGACTCGTCTGGTCTGCTATTATAGGGGTCACTGACTCGTCTGGTCTGCTATTATAGGGGTCACTGACTAGTCTGGTCTGCTATTACAGGGGTCACTGACTCGTCTGGTCTGCTATTACAGGGGTCACTGACTCGTCTGGTCTGCTAGTACAGGGGTCACTGACTCGTCTGGTCTGCCATTACAGGGGTCACTGACTCGTCTGGTCTGCTATTACAGGGGTCACTGACTCGTCTGGTCTGCTATTATAGGGGTCACTGACTCGTCTGGTCTGCTAGTACAGGGGTCACTGACTCGTCTGGTCTACTATTACCGGGGCAACTGACTCGTCTGGTCTGCTATTACAGGGGTCACTGACTCGTCTGGTCTGCTATTACAGGGGTCACTGACTCGTCTGGTCTGCTAGTACAGGGGTCACTGACTCGTCTGGTCTACTATTACAGGGGTCACTGACTCGTCTGGTCTGCTATTACAGGAGTCACTGACTAGTCTGGTCTGCTATTACAGGGGTCACTGACTAGTCTGGTCTGCTATTACAGGAGTCACTGACTAGTCTGGTCTGCTATTACAGGGGTCACTGACTAGTCTGGTCTGCTATTGCAGGGGTCACTGACTCGTCTGGTCTGCTAGTACAGGGGTCACTGACTCGTCTGGTCTACTATTACAGGGGTCACTGACTCGTCTGTTCTGCTATTACAGGAGTCACTGACTAGTCTGGTCTGCTATTACAGGGGTCACTGACTCGTCTGGTCTGCTAGTACAGGGGTCACTGACTCGTCTGGTCTACTATTACAGGGGTCACTGACTCGTTTGGTCTGCTATTACAGGGGTCACTGACTCGTCTGGTCTGCTATTACAGGGGTCACTGACTCGTCTGGTCTTCTATTACAGGAGTCACTGACTAGTCTGGTCTACTATTACAGGGGTCACTGACTCGTCTGGTCTGCTATTACAGGGGTCACTGACTCGTCTGGTCTACTATTACAGGGGTCACTGACTCGTCTGGTCTGCTATTACAGGAGTCACTGACTCGTTTGGTCTGCTATTACAGGGGTCACTGACTCGTCTGGTCTGCTAGTACAGGGGTCACTGACTCGTCCGGTGCTGCTATTACAGGAGTCACTGACTAGTCTGGTCTGCTATTACAGGGGTCACTGACTCGTCTGGTCTGCTAGTACAGGGGTCACTGACTCGTCTGGTCTGCTATTATAGGGGTCACTGACTCGTCTGGTCTGCTATTATAGGGGTCACTGACTAGTCTGGTCTGCTGTTACAGGGGTCACTGACTAGTCTGGTCTGCTATTACAGGGGTCACTGACTCGTCTGGTCTGCTATTACAGGGGTCACTGACTCGTCCGGTGCTGCTATTACAGGAGTCACTGACTCGTCTGGTCTGCTATTACAGGGGTCACTGACTCGTCTGGTCTGCTATTACAGGGGTCACTGACTCGTCTGGTCTGCTATTACAGGAGTCACTGACTCGTCTGGTCTGCTAGTACAGGGGTCACTGACTCGTCTGGTCTGCTAGTACAGGGGTCACTGACTCGTCTGGTCTGCTATTACAGGGGCCACTGACTCGTCTGGTCTGCTAGTACAGGGGTCACTGGCTCGTCTGGTCTACTATTACAGGGGTCACTGACTCGTCTGGTCTGCTATTACAGGGGTCACTGACTCGTCTGGTCTGCTATTATAGGGGTCACTGACTCGTTTGGTCTGCTATTACAGGGGTCACTGACTCGTCTGGTCTGCTAGTACAGGGGTCACTGACTAGTCTGGTCTGCTATTACAGGGGTCACTGACTCGTCTGGTCTGCTAGTACAGGGGTCACTGACTCGTCTGGTCTACTATTACAGGGGTCACTGACTCGTCTGGTTTGCTATTACAGGGGTCACTGACTCGTCTGGTCTGCTATTACATGGTCACTGACTCGTTTGGTCTGCTATTACAGGGGTCACTGACTCGTCTGGTCTGCTATTACAGGGGTCACTGACTCGTCTGGTCTGCCATTACAGGGGTCACTGACTCGTCTGGTCTGCTATTACAGGGGTCACTGACTCGTTTGGTCTGCTATTACAGGGGTCACTGACTCGTCTGGTCTGCTATTACAGGGGTCACTGACTCGTCTGGTCTGCCATTACAGGGGTCACTGACTCGTCTGGTCTGCTATTACAGGGGTCACTGACTCGTCTGGTCTGCTATTACAGGGGTCACTGACTCGTCTGGTCTGCCATTACAGGGGTCACTGACTCGTCTGGTCTGCTATTACCGGGGCCACTGACTCGTCTGGTCTGCTATTACAGGGGTCACTGACTCGTCTGGTCTGCTATTACAGGGGTCACTGACTCGTCTGGTCTGCTATTACAGGGGTCACTGACTCGTCTGGTCTGCTATTACAGAGGTCACTGACTCGTCTGGTCTGCCATTACAGGGGTCACGGACTCGTCTGGTCTGCTATTACAGGTGTCACTGACTCGTCTGGTCTGCTATTACAGGGGTCACTGACTCGTCTGGTCTGCTATTACAGGGGTCACTGACTCGTCTGGTCTGCTATTACAGGGGTCACTGACTCGTCTGGTCTGCTATTACAGGGGTCACTGACTCGTCTGGTCTGCTATTACAGGGGTCACTGACTCGTCTGGTCTGCTATTACAGGGGTCACTGACTCGTCCGGTCTGCTATTACAGGGGTCACTGACTCGTCTGGTTGCCTACACTTTGATTTATTATCGCTGCGCATGCGCACGCACCTCATATTCATTCCGGGTAGATCTATATTATTTGCAAAAATATGTTATTCCGTGCAAATATGCTACGCTAACCGTTCACTCTTATCCGGTGCGGCTCGTCGCATTATCTGTGTTCATCGTCCATTTCCGCTGAGGCGAGATAAGTGTGCCCGTCTTGACGGAAATACGGCAGAACAGCCTCTTCAGTACTGGTATCTATACCTGACATATAGGTACGGGCTCAGTGTCGGGGAGGCGCGAGTGTTGGGGAGGAACGAGTGTCGGGGAGGCACGAGTGTCGGGGAGGGACGAGTGTCGGGGAGGCACGAGTGTCGGGGAGGAACGAGTGTCGGGTAGGAACGAGTGTCGGGGAGGAACGAGTGTCGGGGAGGCACGAGTGTCGGGGAGGCACGAGTGTCGGGTAGGAATGAGTGTTGGAGAGGCACGAGTGTTGGAGAGGAACGAGTGTCAGGGAGGCACGAGTGTCGGGGAGGCATGAGTGTTGGAGAGGCACGAGTGTTGGAGAGGCACGAGTGTCAGGGAGGCACGAGTGTCGGGGAGGCATGAGTGTTGGATAGGCACGAGTGTTGGAGAGGCACGAGTGTCAGGGAGGCACGAGTGTCGGGGAGCATGAGTGTTGGGAGAGGCACGAGTGTTGGAGAGGAACGAGTGTCAGGGAGGCACGAGTGTCGGGGAGGAATGAGTGTTGGAGAGGCACGAGTGTTGGAGAGACACGAGTGGCAGGGAGGCACGAGTGGCAGGGAGGCACGAGTGTCGGGGAGCATGAGTGTTGGAGAGGCACGAGTGTTGGAGAGGAACGAGTGTCGGGGAGGCACGAGTGTCGGGGAGGAATGAGTGTTGGAGAGGCACGAGTGTTGGAGAGGAACGAGTGTCGGGGAGGAACGAGTGTCGGGGGGGGGGGGCGGGCTGGCTAAGCTGCACGTAGGGGCCGCGAGAGCTGAGTTCGTGATGTGGCGGAACGGGGTTGAGAGGGACAGAGGGGCGGAGGAGAGGGGTGGGGCAGCCCCGTTCGTGATGAGCCGCTGTTGGTGGCGGTGGGGAGAGGGTCGGAGGGTGGGGAGAGGGTCGGAGGGTGGGGCGGACAGCTTGGTGACGGTGGGGAGAGGGTCGGAGGGTGGGGAGAGGGTCGGAGGGTGGGGCGGACAGTTTGGTGACGGTGGGGAGAGGGTCGGAGGGTGGGGAGAGGGTCGGAGGGTGGGGCGGACAGTTTGGTGACGGTGGGGAGAGGGTCGGAGGGTGGAGAGAGGGTCGGAGGGTGGGGCGGACAATTTGGTGACGGTGGAAAGAGGATCGGAGGGTGGGGCGGACAGTTTGGTGACGGTGGGGAGAAGGTCGGAGGGTGGGGAGAGGGTTGGAGGGTGGGGCGGACAGTTTGGTGACGGTGGGGAGAGGGTCGGAGGGTGGAGAGAGGGTCGGAGGGTGGGGCGGACAATTTGGTGACGGTGGAAAGAGGATCGGAGGGTGGGGCGGACAGTTTGGTGACGGTGGGGAGAGGGTCGGAGGGTGGGGAGAGGGTCGGAGGGTGGGGCGGACAGTTTGGTGACGGTGGGGAGAGGGTCGGAGGGTGGAGAGAGGGTCGGAGGGTGGGGCGGACAATTTGGTGACGGTGGAAAGAGGATCGGAGGGTGGGGCGGACAGTTTGGTGACGGTGGGGAGAGGGTCGGAGGGTGGGGAGAGGGTCGGAGGGTGGGGCGGACAGTTTGGTGACGGTGGGGAGAGGGTCGGAGGGTGGAGAGAGGGTCGGAGGGTGGGGCGGACAATTTGGTGACGGTGGAAAGAGGATCGGAGGGTGGGGCGGACAGTTTGGTGACGGTGGGGAGAAGGTCGGAGGGTGGGGAGAGGGTTGGAGGGTGGGGAGAGGGTCGGAGGGTGGGGCAGCCCCGTTCGTGATGTGCCGCTGTTGCGGACCGAAGCCGGGAGGTAATAGTCGGCTCCGGTGAGTTGGAGGCCAGTTTGTTCGCGTGCGGCCGTCCCATTCACCCACTGTCCACCCAGCCCAGCTGGTTTACTGGCTGTAGCCAGAATGCAGCTGCGCTCTCCTTCGCCGATCAATGGTGGTTAGAGCCAGCAGTTAGATTGTATCAGAATGTTCACTGGGATACTGCTCCTTATCAACTAATAATGTAATATAACCTCGAGGTGTTGACATTATAATCCTAATTGTCCGAGTTATTTTTATATTAGCATAGCTCAAACAACTCCGCAAGCTCTCATAGTTAGACAACAGGAATTACCCTCCAATATTCCCTTTAGTATTACATCACTGACAAATATCGGCTCATTGACTAGCAAGCCAAACAATAGGTGGTGCCATGTTGTTCCCTCCTGTGCCATTGCTACATTAGTACATACATACATATTACCCGTATATCCACAACTACAGCCCGCCACGGAACACGCTCCGAAGCCGCACAAGATATTGCGGCTGGTAGCTATTGCTATGGCTGGTAGCTATTCTAGGTCACCAGACGCGGTATTCAGACCATACAATTACAGAGTTAATTTCCGGTTAATCTAGCCAAACAGGATCCGATAGCAGTTGCAAATGTCGCACACACACCATCTCACAGAAACGGCCGAGCCGGCGGCAGCAGACTGTGGTTACAATGGAAGCTGACTGTGGTTACAATGGAAGCTGCCCGCGGGGACAATGGAATCTGGCCGCGGTTACAGTGCAAGCTGACTGTGGTTACAATGGAAGCTGACTGTGGTTACAATGGAAGCTGACCGCGGTTACAATGGAAGCTGACTGTGGTTACAATGGAAGGTGACTGTAGTTACAATGGAAGGTGACCGCAGTTACAATGGCAGCTGACTGTGGTTACAATGGAAGCTGACCGCGGTTACAATGGAAGCTGACTGTGGTTACAATGGAAGCTGACCGCGGTTACAATGGAAGCTGACTGTGGTTACAATGGAAGCTGACCGCGGTTACAATGGAAGCTGACTGTGGTTACAATGGAAGCTGACTGTGGTTACAATGGAAGCTGACTGTGGTTACAATGGAAGCTGACCGCGGTTACAATGGAAGCTGACTGTGGTTACAATAGAAGCTGACGGCGGTTACAATGGAAGCTGACCGCAGTTACAATGGAAGCTGGCTGTGGTTACAATGGAAGCTGACCGCGGTTACAATGGAAGCTGACTGTGGTTACAATAGAAGCTGACGGCGGTTACAATGGAAGCTGACCGCAGTTACAATGGAAGCTGGCTGTGGTTACAATGGAAGCTGACCGCGGTTACAATAGAAGCTGACTGGTTACAATGGAAGCTGACCGCGG
>JAXIVJ010002372.1:25000-111222 GCA_036785665.1 Chirona hameri
GCCGCCTTTTTTTTTCTTCTTCACAGTTGTTCGGGCATCAATTACCTACATTATGTAGCATTCTTGACCTCGTGTCATTTCAGGTCAAGTCACGAGACCAGGTCACGTGATACCACCTCCAAACAATTTGCGGTCGTACCACAGCCACAGATGTAGGATGATCGGTTTCAAACTTACAGGATTTCATAAGCTCATATATATATATATATATCTACAATTCGGAAATGTTTGATTTATTTATATCAGTGACCTAATGACGGGCCAATTTTGTGATCTCCCATTATAAGTCAATGGGGAAATATGCAAATGTTTCCTATTCCGAGGATACGCAAGAAAGCCGTCCGATTCCTTGATAATGTTATCCTAGTCCATTCTTGTTGACCTAGGTGCAATTCGTGTTCAGTGTCCCCTACAGGGTCTGCCGAGGTCATCCGAGGGCACCAACACTTCTTTGTCAATACCTTTCCACAGAATGAAGACAGAAGTGAAACCGGCACTAATGTATTTGTCTCGTCGAGACACGTCTCCCAATATGCAATATGACCTACTTGGGTCACCACTTAACCTTGACCTGAGGTCAAATTTTTAAGTTGATCTAACCTGAGCAACTCTAATACCAGTAAGGTGCCGTATTTGGCGATGAACAAGCAAGCGCGAAAGAAATGTATGGCGATTTTCAACTCCATCGGGCAAGTAGTTTCTGGCATACACAAAGGGTGCGCACGTGCGCACGTGGAGACACCCCACCCATGACTTGTGAGAAAGTGACGTCTGAGAGGTCCCTAACCGCACACCAAATTTTAACAAAATCAGCTCAGCCGTTCCTGAGATATGGAATACGGGTGTGCACGCGTCCACGTGCTGAGGCACCGCCGCTTTCCCAGAAGTCAGGGGTGGGGCACCCCTGACTTCTGGGAAAGCGGCGGTTGAGGGGTCCCTAACCAAACACCAAATTTAAACACAATCGGCTCAGCAGTTCCTGAGATATAGAATAGGGGTGTGCACGTGCGCACGTGCAGAGGCACCCCACCCCCTGACTTGTGGGAAAGTGGCGGTTGAGGGTCCCTAACCACACACCAAATTTGAACACAATCGGCTCAGCCGTTACAGAGTTTTTGCGAGGAAACACTTTTCAACACCCCTCACGCGGCACGCGCCACGCGCAGTGGTAGTCACCCACATGAGTCAGCACCAGTCTCAAACAGGATAAGTTGGATGGGGCTGCTCAGTGAAGAAGTCTGCTTGTCAATCGGAAGTGTGGTTGCAGATATATGAGCTTCTCAAAAGCGTCACCACGGGTCGGGTCGGGCCGGGCCGGGCCGGGCCGCTCATAATCAGATTTTTCCCATATACCACGGAAGGACGAGCGAGCGTTTCGCGCTCGCGCGTAATGAGTCGCAGCGCTTTGACTAGAAAAACACGAAAGCGTCAAAATTATTGCCTTATCGCTATTAAGTAAACAGTTATTTGCGAAAAACAGTGTTGCCAAAAACTAGTATTTTTACCTTTGGTGACCTCTGGAGCCTAAACTGTTGACCTGATCTAAAATCTGAGGAAACCCTTGCGATTGCATGTTTTCAAGAGATTTTGATTGTTTTGTTTTTCGTTTGTTCCTAGCTATCATAGTTCCAGATATATTTTGGGGTTTCCAATCGAAGTGCTAAAACTGAAACATCTGACCATTGATGACCTCTGGTGACCTCAATATTGACCTGAGCGAGATAAAAAAAATGACAAAAATATTTTCGAAATGATTCTTGACGAGCTTTCGAACAACATTTTCAATTTTTGTCTACGTTCCATAGGAGCCGAGTTCGAGGGGTGTCTAAAGTCTTAACTCCCCCCCCCCCCCCCCCGGCAAAGGTGGTGCCGTGCACCGGCACTGGCGGGTTAATCAAATCGGGACCTTACGTCTAGGCGGTTTCACTTAAAATAAGTCGGAAACGGGAAGTTATGCTCGTGTTGTCGCTCTGGACCATTATGAAGTTGGCTAAGTGCTGTCGTCGCAAATTACCAGATACTTAAGGTATTTGAATGTGATGTACCGGGCATTATTACGTATCATCCAGGCCACATAATTTGGCATATATTAAGAATAGCCGGTTTTATCAGATTATTGACGGGGACTTTACCTATAATTGAAATTACTTGTTTTCCAAAGAAGCATCAAGCAGTATTTAAGTGATTCAAGTCTAGACACATTCTGCGATACTAGGTAGAGCAATTCTTAATTGCCAGGCAAGTATTACCTGTACTCAATTGCCAGGAAACTTTTAGCAAGACTAAATCCCTAGCAATGCTCCTTTTTTAGTGGAATGCAGTTTAAAATGACTGTTGTTTTATGATAATCATGATATATTAATTTCTTAGTTTGAAAATATGATGTATAACAGATATTGGTAACGCTGACACGGAATGTTATGCCAAGCCTTCCCATAATGTTATGCCAAGCCTTCTCATAATGTTATGCCAAGCCTTCTCATAATGTTATGCCAAGCCTTCCCGATAATGTTATGCCAAGCCTTCCCATAATGTTATGCCAAGCCTTCCCATAATGTTATGCCAAGCCTTCCCATAATGTTATGCCAAGCCTTCTCATAATGTTATGCCAAGCCTTCCCGATAATGTTATGCCAAGCCTTCCCATAATGTTATGCCAAGCCTTCCCATAATGTTATGCCAAGCCTTCCCATAATGTTATGCCAAGCCTTCCCATAATGTTATGCCATTCCTTCCCATAATGTTATGCCAAGCCTTCCCATAATGTTATGCCAAGTCTTCCCATAATGTTATGCCAAGCCTTCCCATAATGTTATGCCAAGCCTTCTCATAATGTTATGCCAAGCCTTCCCATAATGTTATGCCAAGCCTTCTCATACTGTTATGCCAAACCTTCCCATAATGTTATGCCAAGCCTTCCCATAATGTTATGCCAAGCCTTCTCATAATGTTATGCCAAGCCTTCCCATAATGTTATGCCAAGCCTTCCCATAATGTTATGAAAAACGTCTCGGTAGGCCCAAATTCCAACCTGACCAAACCGATTAAGCCCACCCCTTACCAAACGATAGACTATGGCACCGAGCCCGGTCGAGTTACGTAGGTTGGCGTGGCAGGGCAGGCGAGGAGACACCGGTCCTCACAGACCCAACTGGCAGGACTGGTGAACGGATACCGAGACATGCGGACGGGGGCGGCGATGAGGGACCACAACCGTCACGCTTGTAGAGTGTTCTGGCGGCACGAGATAGTCCAGGCCATGACTCGCCGCTGGGATGCAATATAAGCGGCCGTCGACGGTGTGACATATCACGAAGAAACTGTGTGATACGTCACACGCTGGAACGTCAGTGATGTGGCCGCGTGTGACACAGTGATGTGGCTGCGTGTGACACAGTGATGTGACCGCGTGTGACAGTGATGTGGCCGCGTGTGACACAGTGATGTGGCAGCGTGTGACACAGTGATGTGGCTGCGTGTGACACAGTGATGTGGCCGCGTGTGACACAGTGATGTGGATGCGTGTGACACAGTGATGTGGCCGCGTGTGACACAGTGATGTGGCCGCGTGTGACACAGTGATGCGGCAGCGTATGACACAGTGATGTGGCAGCGTGTGACACAGTGATGTGGCCGCGTGTGACACAGTGATGTGGCAGCGTGTGACGCAGTGATGTGGCAGCGTGTGACGCAGTGATGTGGCAGCGTGTGACGCAGTGATGTGGCCGCGTGTGCCACAGTGATGTGGCAGCGTGTGACACAGTGATGTGGCTGCGTGTGACGCAGTGATGTGGCTGCGTGTGACACAGTGATGTGGATGCGTGTGACACAGTGATGTGGCAGCGTGTGACGCCATGATTCGACGCTGAGCTGACGGTTAATGACTTTCAACTTCCCATCGCTTTCCGTCAACGTCAAATCCCTGCGAGGAACTCTGAAGTTGACGTGCGTTGAAGACGAAACGTAATCGCATTCAGAGAAGCCTTATATCTACACGGCAGCTAATACTAGCACACAAGTTATACTAGACATATTTTCGCTTGTAGTCTTGTAGTAGCCTGCAAATTATTCGTAATCCGTCAAGCAGATTATAACAATGCCAAATGTAGTCTGTTAAATGGTGTAACTCTTGACTGCGCCAAATTTATGCTAGTTGTGTCTTGCCCGAGACTCTTTCGACAGAAAAACAACTTTCAAAATTATGCTCTGAATAATGCATCTTAGCAAAGAGCTACCTTTTAATCATGATGCACTTTCATGACCGTTTCCAAGCCAAAAAAAAATCAATAATTGCCAGGATACATCACAAGTCAACTGTTCTTCTCAATGACTGCAATCATTGTCGAAGAACAATTGCAAGGTTGATGAGCTACACCAATGTTTATACACCAATGCTTGTTGTTCCCCTACATTATATTACAAAAAGTGATATCTAAAACATGCTCTCTTCATTGCATAAATTGGAAAACATTGGAGTCCGTTGCAGGAAGTGTATGTATACTCCTGAAAATCCGCTGGTGTACCAATACAAACATCTACTTCTTACACAACAGACGCCATTCAGCAACCATATGAGGTTATTTCGGTTCGAGCCACAGCGCGATTCATCCCATTCCAACTGTCGACAGTCGATGACTGTGAAGTGTGACACGAGAAGGAAGGGTGGAAGACGGTTGTCATGGCAACAAAGGAATGATATGCAGGCAGCCGGTATTGATAATACACCCCTCGGCTCGGTCCGGCCGAGCTGCTGGCCCCTGCAACCTGTCGTAAATGAAAGCTCAGGTGAGAATCTAACGGAAAGTCACCGACGCTTCGTTGCATTTTCATCACCGGCCGCCGCCAGAGCCCTGCGATACCGCGCGGTGAACGATTATGTTATGCAGCTCACAGCCGAACTGGGAGGATAGGCTGTGCCGCATTACACGAGTGTGCTGCGGTACAGCTCGCATGCCAACTGGCCACATGGGTACAAGAACGCGAATGTAACGCGACCTGATGCTCAACAGTGACCCTATTTCACTGAACTCTATAATATGGAACGCTCATTGGCCGGAAGACTGGTCTAATGCCGGTCGTCATCTTGTGCGGACCAAAAAGGCGGCCGGGCGCGAGGGCGCCCGTGTTAAGCTAGTACCCCGGCTGACATTTGACAATATACTGAGCGAACTACTAGTGGTAGCGCAATATGACTGCCACTACAACGTTCCAAATTGAATGTAGAAAATAATTATAGGTGTTCAGATTAATTTCGCGCGAAATATAACTGAACACCTATAACCATTCTCCATTCAATTTTGAACATTGTAGTGGTAGTCATATTGCGCTACCACTAGTAGTTCGCTCAATATATTGTCAAGTGTCAGCCGGGGTACTAGCTTAACACGGACGACCTCGCGCCCGGCCGCCTTTTTGGTCCGCACAAGATGGCGGCCCGCTATTATACCGCCAGACCGGTATGGGGCCAGCGCGACTGATCCCCTGTGCCCTATTTCCATGGGTGGTTTAAACTGGTTTAAAACGGATAGCTAAAACGGGTGAGTTGGTTTCCGGCCATGTAAGTGGGTATATCTCGCCAGTCTGCCAAGATGTTACGCCTCCTCTCGTACTCGATGACTGCTGGCGAGATATGCCCACTTACATGGCCGGAAACCAACTCATCCGTTTTAAGCTATCCGTTTTAAACAGTTTAAACTGCCCATGGAAATAGGGTCATTGTCGTGATTGTTTTATAAAACAAAACTATTATCGTAAAAGTTTAAGGTAACCATAATTTCATGAAGGTCTAGTACTACATTCACTTTAATTTTCATGGTCATAACTTTTCAAAATCAACCGTCATCTAGCTCAGAGGCTTTCATTACTAATTATTACAGACCGAGTGAACCGAGTTAGATACTATCATACCGCAGGACTTAATTGAAAATCGCTCACTGTAAAGACAAAGTAATTACCGCCAAGAACACATGAACCCTGCAACCCTTTACGCTTGACGTTACACTAAGGGATAATTAGCCGACAATGCAATTTCCTAAATGTCATTTCTCAGCAATATTGACATCTATCAATTCCATTGTCACAATCACTAAATTGATTACACTGTCGAAGCTGTACTGTCATAATTGAACTGAAATGATTAAAAGACATCTAAGGCCGAAAGGTGATTTCGCATGGCATAAACGGTTGATTGATCGTATTCGTAGCCGAAATGATTAAAGGCATCGGTATAGCGGAAAGGACTTCGCATGGCGCATACGGTCGATTGATCCTAATCATAACTAGTTTATGGTGACTATTCCCAAGACTGTTTATTATTTATGATCCACATGTCCACACTTCCCTCACTGCGTCTCTGGCGTATTTTGATTTTTTCGGGTCACAAAGTAATACAAATATGTATTGCTCAGAATCACCTATCCAATCCACTGGGGTTGGCCGCACCTCGATGTCTTTACCCAATCCGGAGATATACATGGGTAACGTTCGCAGCGCCAGTTATACGGTTTTTTGAGACGCTAAAAAAGGGCATTTAATTACGAGCGAGCGCTTCGCGCTCGCTCCTCTTTCCGTGGTATATGGGACAAATCTGAATATGAGCGGCCCGACCCGACCCGGCCCGGCCCGGCCCGACCCGTGGCGACGCTTTTGACAAGCCAATATCTCTGCAACCGCACGTCCGATAGACAAGCGGGCTTCTTTGCTGGGCAGCTCCATCCAACCTACCCTGTTTGAGATCAGTGCCGACTCACGTGGGTGACTACCACTGCGCGTGGCGCGTGCCGCATGAGGGGTGTTGGAAGGTGTTTCCTCGCAATAACTCCGCAACGGCTGAGCCGATTCTGTTCAAATTTGGTGTGTGGTTAGGGACCCCTCAGCCACCACTTTCCCACAAGTTATTGACGGGGTGCCTCTGCACGTGCGCACGTACGCACCCCTATTCTATATCGCAGGAATGACTGAGCCGTTTGTGTTCAAATTTGGTTTGTGGTTAGGGACCTCTCAGCCGCTACTTTCCCACAAGTCAGGGGTGGTGTGCCTCTGCACGTGCGCACGTGCACACCCCTATTATATTAATCAGGAACGGCTGAGCCGATTGTGTTCACATTTTGTGCGTGGTTAGGGACCTCTCAGCCGTCACTTTTCCACAAGTCAGGGATGGGGTGCTTCTGCACGTGCGCACGTGCGTATCCTTTTTGTATCTCAGAAACTACTTGCCCGATGGAGTTGAAATTCACCATACATTTTCTTCGCGCTCGCTTGTTCATCGCCAACTTCGCCGTCATACTGGTAGGCTATATCCACTTTTTATATTTGTTTATATCGAAAGGTAATTGATCAAACTCAATTTGGCTTTGAGTTAAAAATACAGGTTTCGACTGGGAAAAGGTCAAGTAAGAAAAGGTCACAAGGTCACAAAATGCAAATAAATACAAAATATTTCGAGATAGCCAAAAGTGTGCTTGCATCATGGCGAGTTCATTGGTATATAGCTTTTAAGGTTTAATGTCGTTTAAATACAAGTTATGGACCATCAAAAAAAGGCATACAGTGTGACCTCGAAATTGCCGGAGGCTATAACTCGGTGATCGTTGCTCGGCAAGGCAAAATATTTGCACAGTTGTCTTCAGGGACTAAGACTACCCTATAGATCAAATCTTAGATGTTTTTTATATGAGGGTGTAAGACATTGGTCAGTCTGTCCTGGAACGCCCCTGACAGCTAAACATGAGAGTAAATGCTCGCCCTCGGCTGCAACACGTCAACAGTTGAGGGTACAAACGTTTTGGCGATACCCACATTGTTTTAACTGTAAAATATTTTATAAACACCGCAGCAGACATTCGGTGCTAGTTGTGTCATACTCTATTTGACCCAAAAGCCGTGGAGGGCAGTTTCAGGATTTGGTCCTAATTCTATGAACCATAACTCTGTAAGCAGGAGCCCACGTTTCCATTATACGATTGAGTGATAAGACAGCTCACCTTGTAAACACGAGACAGAGCAGTGTTGCAGACAGCACCATGAGCTGCTGTGATAAGGCTGACTGAGACCGCTGCATGGCACGATTCAGGTCGTTCTGAAACAGCAACAGTCATGTCATGTGCGGTCAACAGTCATGTCATGTCCGGTCAACAGTCAAGTCAGTGCGGTCAACAGTCATGTCATTTACACGATGCGCCGAGACAAGGGATGCTCTCTGTATCGTGGCATTGGTTGCGCCTCCAGAAATCGAAAGTTTGGAGCTACAGCTGCTGCAGCCTGGAAAATAATGGTCCCCCTTAATTGCTCTTGGACGTTATTTAACTGGACCCCTAAATAGCTATTACTAGCACCAAATCGCTGATAGACACAAAAATTATGTTCCAGCTCCTATTCGATGATTTCTGGCACCATTTTCAGGAATAGCACCAATTGGCTATTTCCGGCACCAACGTCTACATTCATGCTACCAAAATGCTGATGCTGGCTCTTGAATGCCGAATGTAGCCCCAATCTGGTAACACACCGGTATCTGGAAGGAAATGCTGGAATACTTTGAATATTTTCTGGTATCTTGCTGCTAGTTTATCCCAGATAGACACGACAGTATGGAGGTGGATTGTATGGTGGAACAAAATTAATGCATTTAAGAATAAATTATGAATGAAGTTTTGTTTTGTTCACAAGGGCGTATTCTCATCCCAACGAATGGTAGAGTTCATAGTTCCCTCCGCGATGTGACTCAGTGTGAGACTCGTCGTCGCCATGGCAACGGTGCGGTTATATCGCTGTAGGTGACTGGTCGGGCAGATGTATCGCGCCACGCTATTGGTTGACGATGGCGATGCTACAGCAAATTACATATCACGCCGAAAAAAGCAACATCTTTCCAGTTTCCACGATCTTACACCACCGAGGAGGAACGCAGTGACACTGCTTTCCACGGGGTTTAGCTTCGAAACATTTGATTCCGGTGAAAATCCGTATTTTGCCAAAAGTCGAAGGGAATCGAAAAGGACCGATCGCAAGAAATAGGTAGGTACTGAAAACCTCAATTGATGAATTATAGGTTTGAATAGAAATCTGGTAACAATGGGCCAGCGATCAGCATGTTGGTGCCAGAAACAGCAATTAGGGACGGCTCAGCATTCTGGTGCTGGTCAGCAATTAGGTGCCAGAAACAGATTTTTAGGGGCACGAAACAAATATACCCCATTTCTCTTCTCAGGTTACTACATACTAGGAACAAGTTAGCGTCTCAAACACTGGAAGGCACAAAGATTAAGTCGAAAAAATATTATGCCACAATCCACTCGTAAGTCTGAATTTAGAGTGTAAGGTGACCATACTGCAGTTAGCGCATGCGTTAGCGCATGCTGCACATTTGGCTGAAACTTTTATACTTTCCAGTAGGTATTCCACTAAACCGTTCAACACTAAGATTCAAGCGATTAGCCCAATCTACTAAACTCCCCCACCTCACAGCCCAGCGGTTGAGTGTTCATCTCTATGTGAGTTATCGCAATGTGTACTAGTAGGAGACGCCACATAGGCGTAGGAACAGGGGAGGGGGGGGGGGGGGGGCATGGCCCACTCACTTTTTTTTGGGGGGGGGGGCTAAAATCTTTATTTTTGCTTGGTGATAAAAGTTTTTGATGGCAAAAGGTTCGCCAAGACGATAACAGCCCAAATCTGCCAAGAAATCTTCCATAGGGGGTTGGGGTACTCTCAAAACGAGATCACAGTTTCACTGACCCCCCCTTTTCTTGACGTTCCTACGTTCCTGAGAGACGGCCAGTGTATCTGATCTATTTTCACCTGACTGGGATAGAGCTGCCTTTGCCGGTGTCAGCTGCTGCTCGTGATCAGAAGAGATTAGGGCTGAGAGTACCAAGCCGATCCTTTACGACACGCAAACCTTTCAAAGCTTAATTATTGCAGCTGGGACGGCAGCAATCAGGATGTGCCAAAAAGCTCTGTTTGGTAACATGTCTTACTCCTAGAAACATGTTCAAATTAAGTGCTCTGACTTTGATCCTAATTACAAAGACATCACTAGGATTGGCGATCAACCACTGCCTCGAAACAGCCTGCAATAAGTTACACTAATCCACTAAGGAAACACCCGTTCACGACTTAAAACGGTACTAAGTGTCGGGTGCTTTGTCTTCATATGCGAAGATTTACATAAGTCTCATATTGGAAGAGCTGGTAAAATATAGTAAAGTGACTGCGCCATACCTGCTGCATGGCTCTCATCTTCGGACGGCTGCACATTATTAGCATCGTTATTATTATTATGTAACATTTGCATCAACTTGAACAGAGTAAAGCATTAAACACAGGATAGCAGAAAGCACACGGGTAACAGTTGTACATATCACCTTTTGATCAAGTTCGGCTCTGTATCCCTGCACAGGAACTGATCCCACGTCAATTGAGTATGAAAAGCAGAGCGCTTTGATGACTCAGCTGTTGCAACGGACACCGACAGGACGGATATGCAGAAACCATAGATCAGCTGTGCAATTAGTGTCCTGCCATAACTGTGATTAAGGGGCCTACTCCGTAAGCTGGGATGTGGCACGACTGGCGGTACCGCAAGTGACCATGTGTCGGTCAAACCACTGAGTTCAACAGGCATGGTGAACTCAGTAGTTCATGAACCACGATCACTCAGTGGAACTCAGTGGACCGCGATTAGGCCGCGATTAGACCGCGATTAGACCGCGATTAGCCCGCGATTAGGCCGCGATTAGGCCGCGATTAGACCGCGATTAGGCCGCGATTAGACCGCGATTATACCGCGATTAGACCGCGATTAGGCCGCGATTAGACCGCGATTAGGCCGCGATTAGACCGCGATTAGGCCGCGACTAGACCGCGATTAGGCCGCGATTAGACCGCGATTAGGCCGCGATTAGACCGCGATTAGACCGCGATTAGGCCGCGATTAGACCGCGATTAGACCGCGATTAGGCCGCGATTAGGCCGCGATTAGACCGCGATTAGGCCGCGATTAGGCCGCGATTAGACCGCGATTAGACCGCGATTAGACCGCGATTAGCCCGCTACACGCAGCAGGCGCAGTGTCCGACAGGCTGAGAGTTCGGTGGCAGGCTAGAGTTCAGTCCGCATCTTCAATCTCTTCAATGCGCATTTTATCTGGAGAGGTCACTTACTGCTTCATTACAGTATACAACACAACCTCGTAGCGATTAGTTAAGTACAACGCACGTGCATTGTCTCTTTGCGTTAAAACAGCTAATAGTACAGTGTCTGTGCATTGACGGTACAATGCAGAGGTGCGCTATTTTACATTTCCCCGAAACTTCAGACTTCCTTAACCCGCGCCGTGCCGGTGCTCGGCGCGACCTTCGCTGTGCCGGGGGAGGAGGGCGTTTCGACGCCCCCCCCCCCATCTAACTCGGCTCCTATGGAACATAATCAAAAACACCGTTCGAAAGCTCGTCAAAATAAATTTTGAAATTATTTCACGCATTTGTTTTATATCAGGTCATTATTGAGGTCACTAGAGGTCATCAAAGGTCAAATTTTCCAGTTTTAGGACTTCGCTCCAGAAACCTCCAGATATCACAGGAACTATGCTAGCTAGGAACAAACGAAAACAAAAACAATGGAAAGTTCTTGAAAAATGCAATGGCCAAAGGGTCCTCAGATTTGAGCTAAGGTCAATAGTTTAGGCTCCAGAGGTCATCAAATGTCAAAAAGGCTAATTTAGAGCAATACAGTTTCACAAATAGTTTTTTACCTAATAAAGAACAGGTAATTATTCTGACGCAATCTGTTTGTATCGTCAAGGCGCTTCGAATGATATTCATGATGACCATCTTCCAAATTTGACCTCAGGTCAAGGTCAAGTGTTAACCCAATTAGGTTATGTTGCACATTGGGAGATGTGTTTCGACGAGTAAAACACATTGGTGCCAGTTCCACTGCTCTATATTGATTTTGTCGAGAGTTATTGGCAAAACAGTGTTGTTGACCTCGGATGACCTCGGCTGACCCTGTAGGGGGTACTGCAAAAAATTGCACCTGGGTCTTCAAAAATGGCCTATAATAACATGATCCAGAGGAATTGGGCTGATATCATGCGTATCCTCAGAATAGAAAGCATTTTAATATTTCCCCATTGACCTATAATGGGGAGGTCACGAAATTAACCCGACCTTAGGTCCCCGATATACAACAACAAAAAATCCGAGATATACGAATTGTAGGGACCATTATCCTTATGACATCCTGTAAGTACGAAATCGATCGGCCAAAAACTTGGCTGTGGTTCGACCGCACACCTTTTTGGAAGTGGGGTCACGTGACCTAGCCTGGTGACCTGACCTGATATGACCCGATATTACAAATTGCACAATATGTGGGCAATTTATGACCCAACAGCTTGCCAAAAACGGCGGCGCTGTGCGCCGCCGTTTTTCGCTATCCTCGAAAACCTTAGGGGGCGTCTAAACGCCCTCCCCACGGTACGGCGGCGCGGGTTAAATTTATGCTACTATTGCAAATTCAGTTTCGTAATTTGTTACGATGACATCAGTATATTCATCCATATCAGACTGAAGGTTCCAACTAGTTTTCGACCATACAAGGAAGGACAGGATGTGAACATAAATGATGCGCATGTGAAATTCCCGTTTCCAGCACGATTAAAATAGCACACTGAAGGATTTGTTATACAAATACTCTCTGCTTACAAGACAGAACGTCACTAATTTAATCGCATTATGTGACACGTTTTTCAGTTAAGCACAACTACGTTTTACGTCTTTTCGTTTTCTTGAAAGACATTCTTCTTCCGTCAATTTTCATCAACCACGATGGAAATACCCAAATGAGTCATTTCATCACGGATAAGATGCACAGTTGCGCACCAATTGTAATCAACGCGACACGTAAAGTCCCATGTACCAGAACTGACCCAACCATTTGCGGGAAATGGATCCAGGGAAGTGTGGCCGCAATTTCGGATATTGGCCCGTGAGGTCGCCTCTAATATCATTTCGTCGAATAACTGGTCAGGCATTGGAAATGACGGAACCGCGTGGCAGCACGAGGGCGCCTGTTAAGGAATTGAGCTCTGCATTATTAAGGAGAAAGTTTGGGAGTGAAAATGTTAGAGTAGTTCGTTGCACGGATGTTTTCGCAGACGACACTCATGTTGGAACGAAAGATGACCGCGGACATAAATTATTTCAGATTGTAGCACAGACAGCCACGATCGGTCAACAGTTCATTGATTTGCTTCAAAATTCTACAACAGATATTCGGTATGACAATAAAATAATACATATATGTTAAAATAACAATATATATTTGTTCCTGATGAAACAAAAGTATATGTATAAATGTCATGAGACCCAGCAGGGAAAAGCCAGGTTTGACTGCTCCAACACGCCATTCACGCCAAATAAAGCACAAATTTTGTTTTTGTTTTCTCTTCTTCTTCTACACAACCGAAAGTGATCTCAATCTCACATAACTCAGTACCGTCACCCAATCAAGGGCAGGCCAGAATTTCACCGAGTGCAATTTAGCCATCGCGGCCAAATGTCGGAGGGCGCGGCTAAATTGCGAGTCGACCGCGGCCGCAACAACCGGTCGGCCGAGCACCCAATGAAGCGTCACGCCGGCCCGACTCGATCGATGTCCGGTTAATGATCTCCGGTCGAAACACGCTGATCAAACAGTCGCGACCGCGCCGACCGCGCCGCAGTGTCCGGGTGCCATGCAGGAAAACCCTGTAGCGGTGCAGGGGTGGTACAGGGGCGGTGCAGGTGGCGGTGCAGGGGGCGGTACAGGGGCGGTGCAGGTGGCGGTGCAGGGGGCGGTGCAGGTGGCGGTGCAGGGGCGGTACAGGGGCGGTGTATGTGGCGGTGTATGTGGCGGTGTATGTGGCAGTGTATGTGGGTACAGGGGGCGGTACAGAGGGCGGTACAGGGGCCGTGCAGGTGGCGGTGCAGGGGGCGGTACAGGGGCGGTGCAGGTGGCGGTGCAGGGGGCGGTACAGGGGGCGGTGCATGGATACAGTGGGCGGTACAGGGGGCGGTGCAGGGGGCGGTACATGGGTGGTGCAGGGGGCGGTACAGGGGGCGGTACAGGGGGCGGTACAGGGGCGGTACAGGACGCGGTACAGGGGGCGGTACAGGAGGCGGTACAGGGGGGCGGTGCAGGGGTACAGGGGTGGTACAGGGGGCGGTGCAGGTGGCGTTACAAGGGCGGTGCAGGGAGCGGTACAGGGGACGGTACACGAGGCGGTACAGGAGGCGGTGCAGGTGGCGGTTGCAGGTGGCGGTGCAGGGGGCGGTGCAGGGGGCGGTGCAGGGGGCGGTACAGTGGCGGTGTATGTGGCGGTGCAGGGGCGGTGCAGGGGGCGGTACAGGGGGCGGTACAGGGGCGGTTTAGGTGGGGGTGCAGGGGGCGGTGCAGGGGGCGGTACAGGGGTGGTGCAGGGGGCGGTGCAGAGGGTGGTGCAGGGGGCGGTGCAGAGGGTGGTGCAGAGGGTGGTGCAGGGGGCGGTGCAGTGGGCGGTGCAGGGGGTGGTGCAGGAGGCGGTGCAGGGGGCGGTACAGGGGCGGTGAAGGGGGAGGTGTAGGGGGCGGTGCAGGGGGTGGTACAGTGGCGGTGCAGGGGGGGGGGGGGGCGGTGCAGGGGGACACAGCACGTGGAGGTGCAGGGGGTGGTGCAGGGGAGCCCAGCAGGGGCGGTGTAGGTGGCGGTGCAGGGGGCGGTGCAGGAGGCGGTACAGGGACGGTGTAGGTGGCGGTGCAGGGGAGCCCAGCAGGGGCGTTGCAGGTAAGGATAGCAAAGGCGCGGAGTGTGTAAGCCGAGAAGAAGGGGAGGTGCATTCAGGGATAGCGAGGACGCGGCAGATGTTGATAGCATAGGAATGACCTGCAGATTAGCCCAGTAGAGGTGAGGTGCAGGTAAGCCTTGTACAGGTTAAGCGCAGGTAAGTCTAGCAGAGGTGCGGTAAGAGCAAGCCTAGCAACGGACTTTACGGGTAAACCGAGCAGGAGCGCCGCACCGTGCCCGTACGGTGAGAGCGGGGTCAGTCGGCTGGCCGCCATGACACTGACGGCAAACTGTACTGCAGACATTGATTGATGGTACGGTTCAGGATTGGTACACTGTAATGTCCAGCTCCAGGACTGGGCACGACGGCGCGGTCGGCACGACTGGGATATGTCGACTTTGTGAAATGCTGGCGTGCGAGCTCTGTGAGTCGTCGTGCATGACAATAGAGCTTAGATGCGAGGGAATACACGCGATGGATTCAACTACACGGAGATACTTACAAACATATTCTCGAGTGCGTATTTGGCCAACCAGCAGTTGAGGAAAACTGGTACAAATATGTTTCGAAGAGGCGACCAAAACACCTGAAAATACAGATAAGTGTTAATTGTACCCAGGAAAAACACCAGGAAGAAAATCGAAGCTTTATTGGTGATGCTGTTGTGTTGAGCAATACGATGTAATAATGAGTCATTTCTTAAATGTATCCAGACGCAAACGTTACTACTTCAAACATATAAGCTATATTAAACACAAAAATGTGGATTTATTTTATAATATATTACACAGGAGATATCTCCGCATTAACCCGCGCCGTGCCGGTGCTCTGCGCCACCTTCGCCGTGCCGGGGAGGGGAGGGAAGGGGGGGGGGGGGGGTTAGACACCCCCCTGTAACTCAAAAACTAAAAGGGATAGAAAGACGCGGAAAAAGGCGTTCGAAAGCTCTCGGTCAGCTCATTCGAAAATACTTTATATATGTCTTCCTAAAGTCAATATTGAGGTCACCAGAGGTCATAAAATATCAAGTTTTCTAGTTTTGGGACTTCGCTCCAGAAACCCCAAGATATCACAGGAACGCTGATAGACGGAAAAAGGCAATGGAAAGCTCTTGAAAAATTCAATCGCTTAAGTGTCCTCAGATTTCAGCTCAGATCAATGGTTGAGGCTCCAGAGGTCAGAGCTCATCAAATGTCAAAAAGGCTATTTTTTACAAAACAGTTTTTCACGAATATATTTTTACCTAATAACGACAAAGAAATAATGGTCATGTCATCGTGTTTGTCTCGTCAAGGCGCTTAGACTCATATTAGTGTTGACCAGGTTAGGTCAACCTCAAAATTTGACATCAGGTCAAGGTCAAGTGGTGACCCAAGTAGGCCATGTTGCATATGGGAAGACGTGCCTCGACGAAACAAACACATTGGTGTCAGTTGCACTTTTCTATCGTTATTATGTCGATATTTATTGAAATACAACTGTTGATGACCTCGGATGACCTCGGCTGACTCTGTAGGGGTCACAGCACACAAATGGCACTTAGGTCATCAATAATGGCCTATAATAACTTGATACAGAAGGAAGTAGACTGATATCTTGCGTATCCTTGGAATAGGAAGCATTTGAATATTTCCCCATTGACTTATAATGAGGAGGTCACAAAATTTATCCGACCTTAGGTCGCTGATATAAAAAACAAGATATACGAATTGTAGATATAGATTACCTTATGAAATCCAGTATGTGTAAAACCGATCATCCAAAAACTGTGACTGTGGTACGACCACAATTTTTTTTGGAGGTGGGGTCACGTTACCTGGTCTGGTGACCTGACCTGAGATGACCGGAGGATTTGGTAAACATAATGTGGGCAATTGATGTCCGAACAGCTGTGCCAAAAAGGGCGGCGCTGCGCGCCGCCGTTTTTCTGTATCCTCGAAAAACCGGAGGAGGGGGGGGGGGGGTCTAAACACCCCACCCCCGGCACGGTGCGGGTTAACACGCGCAGTGGAGAGGGGTATGCACTAACACGCAGTGGAGGGGAGGGGGAGTGGGCACTTTAGTGCCCCCCCCCCTAAGATCTCCGAAAGTATGAGAACTAGAACGATCAAGCTTACAGGGTAGGTAGGTGCAAAGATGATCTACATTTGCACAAATGTTCGTGAAACCTTCGAAAATGTCGTGCCCCCCCCCCCTCCACTGCGCGTGTTAACCCTATTTGTAACAGGGGGGGGGGGGGCGGATTCCGCCCCCTCATGTTTTTCGCAGATATCTCCAGAACGGCTGGGAGCAGGCCCATGAAATTTTGGGACTTTTCATAGAATTGAATACCGCATTTGGAGTCAAAATTTTGAATTCTTAACCTGAACAGAGGCGGTTCCAGGGTACAGTTTTGGGTGGGTTCGGAGGCGATATTTGGCGATAATACGGAAATGCGATCTTCACGGTTTCTTCGTAACTGCCTCAAGTATGAAGGAGTTACATCGATTCACGGTGATTGCAACAAGTGCAAATTAGTTGATGTTAATGAAATATCATTAAAATTTCATGGCAGAGGCGGTTTCAGGGGCTTGAAAAGGGGGGGGGGTTCCAGGAAATATTAAATGCTTGGCGGGAAGCAAATAGAGCAATGTAAGGGGCATTTATAGTTATCAAGATGTAAAAGATAGCTTCTGCTTCCATTATTTGCATAATTTATTACATATAGAATTTCAGGGGCGTGTTCAGGCACATGAAAAGGGGGGTGACTGGCTTGGTGATGACGATATGCCAGCGATAACGGCGCAATAGACGGTTAGATTATAATTATATATGCACATTTGAGGCCAGGAAAGGAAATAAAGTCATTTTTTTTGCAGAGGCGCGCTCAGGAATGGAAGAAAGGGGGTCATATTATTGCAAGGAAACCAAGAGGCATGGGCGTACAATGACATAACATACTGTAGTTTTCGGATGAAACACGCACCACAGGCTACTCTACGAACGATTATAAGATAATAGGCGAGTCCAGGTAGGGTAAAAGGGGGGTAAGCAATGTTAATTGAAGTTGTAAGTGGAATAGTCACTGTTGACTAGTTAGTATCATAATAGCGGATAATATACTTATCAAAAGGTATTGAGCCGACCCAGTTTGGATCCTGGATACGCCTATTATGAAGTACAACATGCAAAAAGGAACTATCTACGATCAGTAACATATTTATAGTGCTGGGTAGCAACTTGTCTGCGGTTAATATTTTTTCCCAATTTTACCCCCCTTTTTCACTAACCTGGTACCGCCTATGCCAAAAAAAATATGATTTTTAACTGTTTTGCCTAATGTCACAATCACATACCATTTCATTCCTTAAAAAACACATCAAATTTTTGTATTACGCATTTACTTCACCCCCATATTGAGTGACCTGCACACGCCTATGATTTTTGAATTTTCAAACGCCACTGTCATATATCAATTTCCAATTCAATCTCTATCGATTCGTATGAATTGTGTTAAAATCGGTCGATAAACATGAAAGCTATGTGGGATCAAAAATACCACTAAAATTTGTGGTTTTTGCCCCCCCCCCCCCCGTTGCCCCCCTATCAAAAATGTAGATTTTTTATTATTATTTAGAGATGTAGATCGTGTTGAGGGGAACCAAACGCCGTTTCATTTTTGAAAATCGGACGGGTAGATCTCGAAATCTCCGGGGGGGGGGGGGGGCGGAATCCGCCCCCCCCCCCCTGTTACAAATAGGGGTAGCCAGGAGCCTGTTACAAATAGTTAAGCTAGCACCATTCCGCGGTAATACGTCAAAGTATCCCGGAATTTCAGACGGTTTCGCTGGTCTTTGACCACGATTGCTAACGTAAACATCCGGAAAAACATGAGCTGAGGCCGACTTAAAAACACGAAACACGGCCACAAGTAGTGGCCTGGGAAAATCTCATCTGAAAGAGACAGAAAAAGAACACTACTGAGCGAGAAAAACGTATTTGGGAGCAGAATTCTTCCACGACAAGGTGTATCATTGCTGAAATCGTCCTTTAAAGTGTGAAGAATCGAGGCATCACAAAACACAAGAGTCACCCCAGCAGACAATATTTGAACTAGGTACCTATTAACCGCCATTGACTGTGGGGGGAGGGGGGCGTTTAACGCCCCCTGATTAATTTTCACAATAGCTGCAAAAATAATGGCGCTATCAACTTGAAACTTCGAGCACCTTCTTATACATCATTTTTACGTATTGTTTGCAAAAATTAAGAAATTTCGTCGATTTTTTCTCGAGTTATAGCAAATTTAGTGACGTCACTACACACGAGTTTTAACCAAAACCAGCTAAACTTTGCGAGGCCGTACAAATGCCACTTGTGAAGCAAAATGCAATCGAAAAACGCCAAAAGCTAGAGAATTGCAACGGCTACTAACTGGCTATCTTGGATTCAGCTGGTTCGGAAGATAATCAGGGGGGGGGGGCATTTAACGCCCCCCCCCCCCAGTCAATGGCGTTCTGCCGAGACCCCAGTCAATGTCGGGATAATGCAGACAACAGCGAAGGATAAATCATTGCATGCTTTTCATATTTTCAGAGATAATCTTTAAGGTTGACGTCACCTCTCCGGTTAACGAGGCGACTACATTGTCAGCTGATTCGTGTTCGCTGATTTGTCAGCTGATTCGTGTTCGCGTTTCTTACCGTCGCGATAAATGGTATTGTGTTCACCAGTTCAAGTACAAAATAGAAGTTCAATAGCTGCTGCCACAAGTTCCCCTGTGAAAGTAAACAGTTTCAGAGTCGGAGATGTGCGTGGCCTGTCAAAACAACACTAAGAATTTCACAAAAGTACTTGACCAATGTTGTCATATCTACCAGAAAAGATTTAATGCCATTAATAAAACGCATCCAAATACAACAAAAAACACAGCTTGTTGAAATGATTACGAACAAAATGACAGGTCCATGTGAAAACAAGTAACCCAACACATTTATCGCTAAGTTACAGTCTCGTTAACATTTCAAACGATACCACAATCAGCGATGACCCGCACAATGCAAACCCCGACCAAAAAAAAAAAAACATGGCCTCGGAAAGACTGACCTTATAGGTGAGGTAGGCCACGAGCATGGCCTCGGAAAGACTGACGAGCGCCAGCACGGTCTGGGTAACCCAGAGCTCGGGCAGGCGGTCCACGAACCAGATGGCCGCCCAGTTGATGGCCTCGTGGCTGGGCACCTCCATGAACTGTTCCTTGGTCAGGTTGCTGTTCTTCTCGAACAGGGTCCGGTCCGGAGGAAGGCAGCCGAAGCTGGGGGCACGAGGCAGCGCGGGGCGTCAGTGCTGCCCGGGGGGGAGGGGGAGGGGGGGGGGGGGGGGGGGGGGCAATCGAGACACGGTGATGGTGAGCTGTCAGTGGAGCTATAGTGGTCAGCGGTGATGTACTACAACATCCATACACACACTACAAGAACAGGGATGATACATCCTCCCATTATGGTGTTATTTACGACTCGTAGTGCATTAAGCGGAAAGGTGAATACAATCATCGTATATTGTTAGAGAAGTCAAAGAGTACAACCTAATTATTTGTCTACCCATTGTACTTTGTATGCTCGGTCACAGCCTAGATAAATCTCCGCCCTATTTGTTATGTTCGACAGATGTTAGTCGAAGACAAAAACGTTTCGAAGTTATTGTGCACGGACTAAACTAATAAAGCAAATGATTAATCATCTTATGTGGCATTGAGCTGCTAAAGTAGCCTTGCTGAATACAGATCAGCTAGGGCGACCGTAGAGCCGAACTAGTTAGATACGCCCCCAAATACAAAAGTGTGCAGTTCTATCAAGCTGTCTCCGATCAAACGTCGGATCTCTATCTGTAGCGCGGTACGGACCGGTCGCATCGGATGTCCGAAGTTGTAACGCTGTTTTGATGGCGTGCCCCGGGGCGCAGGCGGGTTCTGTTCGCCGCGGCACAAAGAAAGCTACTGATGAACTTCTCAATCGCTGGCGGAGGGCCGTGGCAACGGCGTGTGCGTGACCTGCGACCTAACAACGGGCTAAATGTTTCAACCCGTCCGCAACAGTCACGTACCCGGCAAGGTAATGTTGGTCTGCTTTTAGGGAGTGGCAGAAGATTGAGTGGTAATAAGACAAATTTACAGGCTTTATCACGCGCAGTGGATAGGGGTATGCCACTAACACACAGTGGAGGGGAGGGCACTTTAGTGCCCCCCCCTAAGATCTCCGAAAATATGAGAGGTAGAACAATCAAACATACAAGATAGTTAGGTGCTATGATGAACTACATTTTCTGAAATTTGAGTGACTTTCGATCAATATCTTCAAGGTCAAATGAGGTCACAAAGTCACATTTGGCCAAATGTCACAATTTTTGGAAATTGACCTCGGTGATGTCACAGGTCACCAGCAATGTGTCCAGAGTTGTTTCCGGGATGAATATTGACATTGTCTACCGAATGGTGTTTGAATCATACTGATCCGACTGTTGGTTCCGAAGATACCGCTTGCCGACCTCGATTCTGGCCGCCATCTTGGACTGAAAATCCATATAACTCAAAAATTCATCGACCGATTTTGATTTTTCTTGCGTCAAACGATCCGCTATTGAGTTGGCGTTAATGTCTCGCAAAAACACCAAGCTGCTCCGCTTGGTTGCTGAGTTATTCACGAAAAATATGTGGGGGAGGGGCACAAAAGTCCACCCTCCACTGCGCGTGTTAACCCTCGCCCTACGTGAGCTTTTTCACCTTCGCCCTACGGGGAGGGGGGGGGGGGGGGCTGACAGGCCCCTGTTAACTTCCAAACCAAGCAACTTAGAGCAATGCGGTAAGAACCAGCATGTTGCCTGTCATGAGAGGAATCTAACAGTATGCGATTTTTACGATTCAGGTCAACGGGTGACCTTCCAGGTCAAGTAAATGACCTCGGATCGACCACGTTCAGAACAGCGGTTTTGCTCTGTCAGATAACCTCAAAATCAGAAATTCATAGATTTAAATAAAAAGGCATTTTACTAGACCAGTTTTGTCTCATAAATACAGAAAATGTAATTATTTGTTCGTATCTTGTCAAAAAAAGCAAAAATGTTTTTAACAAAATGTCATGAGTTTCTTACACTTAGGGAGCCATCACTCCGTCAAAAATAGAGATATTGCTTTTAAATTTGGTTTGGGTATTGTCCATACTCAGTCCTCTCACATATATTCTGGTTTTTCTAACATCTTCGAAAATTTTGATTTTGTGGTGATTTTGCCCCCACAAAATAATTTGTTTTATTTAGGGGTCAAAAACCGAAAATTTTGGAAATCCTAGATTGCCATTTCAAAGAGAATGCCATTTTTGTATCTTTGTTGAATTGCGTTTGCAATTTGCTTCAAAACTCTGTTTTCTACGATTTTCCCAATTTGTATAGTTTTTCTACCAACATGACGTCATCAAAACATGATTATCTCTCAAACTACTTATCCAATTTAAATGACATTTAGTCCGTGCACAATAACCTTGAAACGTTTTTGTCTTCGACTAACATCTGTCAAACATAATAAATAGGGCGGAGATTTATCTAGGCTGTGACCGAGTATACAAAGTTAAATGGGCAGAAAAGTTACAGCGTACGTATAATTGTTGTAAACTCAGCTGCTGAACATTTCAGCAAGATGCACCGTATGTGTAAAACGTATTCAAGAAAAACCTCAGGGGGAGGGGGCCTGTCAGCCCCCGTAGGGCGAGGGGTAATCACTCGTGAAATACTTGCGTTAGTGAAAATGAGTAAGTTACAATATATCTTCCATCAGTCAAAACCAATATGCATGTACACAAAGATATCCATACAAACTAGGCGTATGGTTTGAAGAAGGAAACCAAACTTTCATTCCATGCAGTAATGTTGTGAACTAGTGAGGTAAATGGACGCAGTTTATCCTCCATTGAACATTCGTAGGAGCTATGACCAATCTTAGCTCTGTACGAAATTTGTGTTGGGAGTTAGCAGCGCTTTTAATGCACGCGCGACATATCGAATGGTGGTTTGTCAACTGCCAGATTACGTAGCAAAAACATTTAATCGGCAGTAAAGAGTCTTGCTCTACCTCCGTCCTCCAGACTCGCTCGTACTCAGAAGTGTGTATAGTTGGTAGGAATGACATGCAAATTTATTCATGAGTAGTGTCTGTCATGTAGACGAACACACTCAGGTGTCCTTAATAACTCGTTAGATGTTCGACATACTGGGGAGTAACGAGGCTGGAAAACGCACTGAAGTCCTCTAAAATCTAAAATTCCATCACTCAAGTGATAAAAGACACAGTAAAATAAAACACCCAGAGCTAGAGCCAGGTGATGCAATTGAAGGACTTAGTCGATACACCGATAAGTGAAGAACAAGATGAAAGTATAACCGAAGTAGGACAGTCAAAAATTACACGGGCATGGAATGTTGTTTAAATTTAAAAACAAAAATTACACGGGCATACATCCAGGTTTTGATGTACACAACTAATGGTCAAATGAGTGCCCAGGAACTAAGATAAACATTGACCCAAATAATTACCCTTTCTGCGAATCACCAAGGAATCCTTTTGGGCCCCAATGATGCAAATAAATGACCCCGCACCAATGCAGGCATACTCAGAATAGGTGCGCGCATTACATCTTCAGAAAACCGGATAAATCATGTTGCAAACATACAGGTTCATTCACAAGAATAAAGAAGAGTAACCGTGCATAATACAGCTTCAGAAATTGTGAACAAAATCGTGAGCATACGGGATTTTGCTCAATAGGGATCTTTAGGGTACCAAAACAATGTGTATTTTCGAGATGATTATACACATACCACACCTAAACTTAATTCAGCAACTACTTATTTTTAAGAAAAAGATGACTTCACCAGTACCCTATGTTTGTTTCAAAGCACATAAGCAGAGATGACAGCTGCCTTCCGGTCAAAACAGTTCGGCTGCAACCGCAGGCGAAATGCTGTAACATCACCTGGCCAGAGGTGCAAAAACCTTCTAACTCATCAACGAGCGTTTGTGACAACAACCGGGTGGACGCATCTGAAAAAGTGACAAACTGGCTAAAAAAGACCGATTTCCACAATTCAAGTTACTTCGATGATTCCGTGTCCAATTTGACACGCTTGAAATTCTGCCACAAAAACAGTCGCTGATTGGTCCATAGGACGCTGTGAGCATGTTCTGAACACAATTATTTCGACACAGCCCAATATTTTGCGCCATAGTCGCCGGAATAAGTGCGCCATAGTCGCCGCAATATTGGGAGACCACGTAGCAAAATCCTTCCAACTGTGTGCTACCCGTGTGACAGTACTATGTATCTTCCATTGGGCGATTGAGTTCCTTGGAAGAGATGGAGGGAGTTGGTGTGCCAGGCTTGGAGCGTGACAGGCCAGACAGGACAGGGGTGTTGGGCGCCAGGCGCCGTGGTGCTGTTCGTTTGGCCATGGTAATTGATGAACGTTGGAGTAGTTGGTTGTCCAGAATGGAACCACATAACCAAACCCAAGTAGAGGTGAGTGTTGAAACTTGAACAGATAGTCCCGTTTGTAAAATAGGGTACAATCCTAATTTAGGATGTGCCTATTTTTTTGAATGGCTATTTTTTACTAACATATTACCTATCTGAGTACATTCATGAAAGGTTGTAGACAGATATTAGGATAAAAGCATAAGAACAAATGTGTCAAAACGCAGAACTTTCTGTGCTATTGGTAATTTATTGTGTTGGTATCTACACTACCAAAACCATGGGAAATTGGGTGTTTTGGGCTTTGGCATGATTGGTGATTGCAACATTACTTTTCATTTTTGGGTAATAGTTCAGTAATTCACCTCCAAAACTTATGGTGTTAGTGAGGTCACTAATAGAAGAGGATATCAACCAATGACAAGTCTAAATAAAATTATCAAGATACCATTCTCGCCGCAGAAATTTCCGCGAATCTTAGGCCGACCCGATCAGACTTATGGCTACAGGCGAATCTTAGGCCGACCCAATGGGACTTGATGGCTAGGAGCGGTAGGCCGACCCGATCTGACTTAATGGCGTAGGCCTGTTTACTACTCGATCAGACTTAATGGCGGGGTTAGGTTAGGTTAGATTAGCTTAAATAAGGTATACCATAACCTATACATCAAACAGTTATTTGTATAAATTTTTTGACTTATCCAGATTTTGGTTTAGTGGGACCCATTTTCGGGGGTTTAAATCCAGGTTTAGGTAGCATCCAGTTAGGAGCATCTGTGTTACAATCTGCATTGACACTGATAACATGCCTGAGTAGTATACCATGTAAACTGCAGATCCTGCACTATAGTCAATTACATTTTGGCAAATATTTCTCATATGACTAGGGGTGGCCAATGTTTTCACATATTTTTGGTATTAAATGGCATGACTTTGGTCCACTGTTGCCGGACACTACATCTTGAAATCTTAGGTTTGTGAAACTGTGGTGAATGCAGGTGACAAAGCCTGTTGTGATAACATTCAGGTCGTTGGCAGGGACTGAATAGGCTCAGAAACTCATTTTTACATTTTTCTAAGATGCGTAACCAACCACCCAATCTGATGGCCAGTTGTGTCACACTGTGTTGGCTGATCACATTTTTTTTCCAGCTGCGCATTGGACCAATGTTGTCATAACATCGCTCAAATATACTGGTTTCCCCTTTTTGCTCCATTTCTTTTTTAACTATTTCTGAACATGGTACAAAGTTTATCAATGGTGCAACAATGGCCACTAACTTGGCCAAAAACAAAACTATTTGCGATAATGGCATAACAGTCAAAATGCCTCCTGCTGTAATAATTTAGGGGAATATGAAAAACCTGGTTTTCTAACTCATGAGATATTGGTTTGTCATATTTAAGTTTGATTGGGTATATTTAATAGCAAATTGTTTAATTTTTTGATGCAATTTATTTTAAGTTTATAGCGAGTATTTTGAGCCTTGTCTCACACCTTCATCTGATAATGAAATATGAAATGAAAATGAAATGAAAAATGAAAAAATATATGAGTGTTAAACCGTCAGATCAGCGTAGACCTTTGAATTGATGGACGTTGGTTCTCATCCAATGTATTGTTTGACATTGGTCGTAGCTATGTGCTGACGCTTCATACCTAAACTTATCTCAAGTTGCTACGTTTTTGTTTTGTGTCAGCCACGCTAATGCTTGGTGATGAACTCCTACTCGTGTTTCGCTGTTCAGGAGATGTGGCGTTTACAATCGTTGGGTTCTGTATAGTTGCGCCTGTAGTCATCTGTGCACATAAACAGGCCCTGTGTGACCAGTGACGTAGCCAAGGGGCGGGGGGGGGGCATGGCCCCCGCCTCTGAGCAAAGCAAATGTACACTAGATAAAATCAGATTTTCTGACGACCCGACCCTACCCCCCCCCCCCCCCCCCCTCCGGTCAACAACATATGTCTGAGGATGTTTGCCTACCACCGACGTGCCCTCCCCCCGCCCCCTGAGACAATGATTGCTTCGTGCCTGCGTGTGACACTTGCTTTGTGTTGTCCGAAAGTTTGTGACAGACAGGAAGGTTTTTGTACCTCTGCACCTGGCTTTCCCGATCTGATACTTTCTGATTGTCATCACCTGGCCAGCGTCTAGCACCGTTGAACGTGTTGGCTTGGCTCTTTTGCTCAGCATGTACCACTCTTCAGATTGGCAACATTCCTAAGGGCCAGACACTTTTTCAAAGTTTAGTTAGAATATATCAATTGATGGATTTGGCTGAGAGCGCATTGGCTAAGCATAGTTTGGTGCGTGGTCCGTCGCGCGACCCCTGTCATCCGATCGCGCAATACCATTTCATCGGCAGAATTTAGCGGCGAAAGTTGAACGTTCTCCTGACTTGGAGCACAGTCCTCGCAACCCCTGGCTTGTTCTGATATGTTTACGACCGGTACCACCGACCGCAGGTCATCCGTTCATGAACAAATATCAAAAATAAAAACGACTTGATACCATCTCCTTCAACCAAATGAGCTAGCTAAGCTATATGAGCGGGCTTTCTAGGAAATTGACAACTAGGTTTGAAATGTTTCGAGCAAGTGCTTTTAGAACATAAAACATTTCCACCATTATAAATGAGCTAATATTATGGGTTATATTATGGAAATAGCTTTGCACCTCTTCAGTTACATGAAAAGCAAGTTGCCAAAATATCACCAATGTGACCACCAGCAAGACAATATTTTGCACCCCCTCGCACCCCCCTCCAGGGCGCGTGTTAGGTTAGCAGCCGGTGCAGAGTGCAAAGCCATCTCCGTTGAATGGCCTGACTATGTCTGGTAAGTTAGCAACCGGTGCAGAGTGCAAAGCCATCTCCGTTGAATGGCCTGAATATGTCTGGTTAGTTAGCAACCGGTGCAGAGTGCAAAGCCATCTCCGTTGAATGGCCTGAATATGTCTGGTAAGTTAGCAGCCGGCGCAGAGTGCAAAGCCATCTCCGTTGAATGGCCTGAATATGTCTGGTAAGTTAGCAACCGGTGCAGAGTGCAAAGCCATCTCTGTTGAATGGCCTGACTATGTCTGGTAAGTTAGCAGCCGGCGCAGAGTGCAAAGCCATCTCTGTTGAATGGCCTGACTATGTCTGGTAAGTTAGCAACCGGTGCAGAGTGCAAAGCCATCTCTGTTGAATGGCCTGACTATGTCTGGTAAGTTAGCAGCCGGCGCAGAGTGCAAAGCCATCTCTGTTGAATGGCCTGACTATGTCTGGTAAGTTAGCAACCGGTGCAGAGTGCAAAGCCATCTCTGTTGAATGGCCTGACTATGTCTGGTAAGTTAGCAGCCGGCGCAGAGTGCAAAGCCATCTCCGTTGAATGGCCTGAATATGTCTGGTAAGTTAGCAGCCGGTGCAGAGTGCAAAGCCATCTCCGTTGAATGGCCTGAATATGTGTGGCGCGCCAATCATCGCACGATTTTCACCCTAACATTGTAATGAAATTTGACGCATTGACTGACTGACACTGACATTGCTTAAACAGCTTTGACGTTGCCGAACATTCTGGTAGTATTCGCTCGCTCGCGTTCCTTCTATGCGTTCCTTCGCGGCAGCAGAATCTGAACGCACGTCGAAGAGAATCGGATAGTCTTCCTAGAATAGGATCACACGGCTCATCTGACAGCCTTGTCACTGAAGACTTACAAGCATACAAGAGGATTTCTCCTCAGCTGAAGACAGCGAATATATTAACTTGAGGCGGCACCTAATCCGATTGTGTTGCTATGCCAGTTCTGCGATTCACACCTCCAAAGGTATACGAATACTGCATCGGGTAGCGGTCAATAGTCAAAACTATTTCCTGTTGTGACGTCACTGTAGCCCGAGGGTGAATACCGAATCATGTATTAATGCACGAGGCGAAGCCGAGGGCAATAATGCTTGTGAGGTCTTCACCCGAGGGCTACAGTGATGGCACAGAAGGCAATAGTTTTGACTATTGACCGCTACCCCATGCAGTATTCGTTTTATTACATGGCCAGCCAACGCTGTTCTTTTCATTATATAACTTTCGCTTATATTAGTTTTGTCCGCTGCTCCATGTACCATTCGTTTTATTGCCTCGCCAACACTCTAGCTTTTCAGTACATATCTTAATTACATTTTTGAATGGATTTGTTGCAAACAAGTCACACCAACGTTCACATTCACGTCAGTGATCACATATAATACCAGATGATCAGATGATGATATGATGCCACTTAGCAGCTCTATCGGGACATGTTGAAGTTAAATATGCAGCTGTTGAAGGTCTGAGCACTAGTCCGCGCCTTCGTCGACATCGCTGCTGCTGTTGCATTTGGCACATGCTGCCCCACAAGGCTGATAGTGTTGCTTATGTTCTAAAGTTGCTCTTCTGACACAATCTGAGCATAGTGTTGCAGCGATGAAGTTGATTTGTGGCCACTTATCTGCTGAGTGTGTCTTCCTTCAAACACTGCGTGATCAAGGCTCGTTATCACTAGGGCCCGAATCCTGTGGTTGGTGTACGTCTTGCTGAGCCCCGCTTCTTTGCTGTGGTTATCTTCTTTCTTCTTTTGCTACAGGTTATCTTCCCGCTTCTTTGCTTCTTTTCTGTGGCTCAAGTAAATGCAAACGGGGTCGCTCGGACATATTTAAAAATAAATAAATGGAGACTCAACAAGCGGCGTCCGCCATGAGAACGGCTCAAATTCATTGTTTGTTTTTTTGTTGTTTTTTTTTGGGGGGGGGAGGGGGGGAGAATATCAATGCACGAGCAACTTGCTATTGCCAGTCGCTATGACTACGTCAAAAAAGCGTATGCTACTTCTAGCGGGAAGATAACCGGTCAATAAATTATCACATGGGCAATTTACATAGGAGCCATGTAATAATGCCGCTTATTTGACTACGCTAGAAGTTGACACGCTATGTTTTTGTCCATATTCACCAACAAAAAAGGTAACGGAAAGCCGTCGCACTTGATATTTCGCAACTCAATATTTCGCACGATCGGCATTTTACTCCTATATGCACTCGACCGCACCTTAGTAGTGATGTTTCAATAGTGAATGGATTGCCGACAACCCTCACGTCCTCACGTCGGGTGTTACGTCGTGAGTATTCTGTAACATGCCGAATCAGTTTCTTCTTTAAAAAATAAAATCAGTCTGACTGAGGACATACCCGCCATTGACTGGGCGGCGGGCGGGGGAGGGGCGTTTAACGCCCCCTCCCCTGATTAATTTTCGTAATAGCTCAAAAACCAATAGCACTATCAACGTGAAACTTCGGGTACCTTCTTCTAAATCACGTTTACGTCTTCTGTGAAAAAATAAAGCAATTTGGTCTAAACAATGTCGAGTTATATCGAATTTAGTGACGTCACTACACACGAGTTTTACACCAAAATCAGCTACAATATAACAGACAAAGCCTTCATTTACGACCATGATCGCCCAAAGTGCTGCCAAAGGTATGATACACATCCCACATGAGCTAAAGTGAGATTATTGGCCTAGGTCAATGTCAAGGTCAGGTCACAAAAGGTCACCATGCTCAAAATATCTACGAAAGTCAT
Organism: Chirona hameri; assembly: GCA_036785665.1. Lineage (NCBI taxonomy): Eukaryota > Metazoa > Arthropoda > Thecostraca > Balanomorpha > Balanidae > Chirona > Chirona hameri. Next base: position 54,896 of record JAXIVJ010002372.1, read on the forward strand.
GCAACACATGTTTTATGAGCTATTTTCGATGTATAATTCGATAGTGATAGTGATTTTACCACCTGACTTCATTTACGTGAAGTTGATGTCAAGTTCATGTCAAGTTCAGGTCAAATGCCATATTTTGAGCAAAATGCAATCCAAAAACGTCAAAGATCGCAAATGGCAAAGGGTACAACATGGCTATCTTGGATTTTTGAACATTTTGGTTTTTGACCCCCGAAAATTCAAAACAGTTTTTGTTTGGGGGAAAATGCCCACAACATATCTTTTTTTTTATAAGATATTCAAAAAGCCGGAGTATATGTCAGAGAACCACATTGGGAAACTACCATACCAAATTGCAGAACGATATCACAATTTTTGACTGACGTATGGCATGTAAAGCATGGGTAACTCATGACTCATATTTACAAATTGCGTTTTTTGGCTTTTATTGACCAGATACAGACCAATAAATGGCACCACTGTATTTCTGAGACATAACTCGTCTAGAAACATGCCTTTTTATTTCGATTTATCAATTAAATTTTTTGACCCTCATTGACCTGAACTTGATCTGAACTGGACATTAACTTCACGTAAATGAAGTCAGGTGAAAAAATGACTATCACTTTCGAATTCTACATGGAAAATAACTCATAAAACATGTGTTGCATGACTTTCGTAGATATTTTGGGCATTGTGACCTTTTGTGACCTGACCTTGACATTGACCTTGGCCAACAATCTCACTTTAGCTCATGCGGGATGTGTATCATACCTTTAGCAGCACTTTGGGCGATCATGGTCGTAATCGAAGGCTTTGGATGGGCAGTATGGCCCATACACGCAAATACGCCGTTTTTGACAATTCACCTGAACGTGACCCGACATTTGACTTCACTTTGAAATATTTGAGCATGATTGATATTTTTCTCATTGAGAGCTTTTGAATGCTGCCTTGCGCGTCTTGCTGCAATCACTGGTTTGGAAGATAACCAGGGGGTGTTTAACACCCCCCCCCCCCCCCAGTCAATGGCGTTCGGCTGAGACCCCAGTCAATGCCGGGTTAAACAACTGCCGGCGTAAGGGATGTATTTATTTTATCATATGCCGTTTATGTACTGTAATCTTTGACAGTTTGGATCTATTGAACTTTTAAAGTGTTTAATCAGCCTATCAGGTACGGACTGGGACATCCGAATAGAAAGGCCATTTTATCTGCATTTCAGCTTCCGAATGCTTAATAGTCCAGGCCTCCAAGAAAAGCGAAACACGAGAAGAGAGAACAAGAAAGCTAATGTAATCCAGACGCGAAGCAGACACCTACTGTGAGGAAAAGAATGGAACAATGGATTGAACTACTTCAAGAACACTGCAAAGAACAGAACAGTCAGTCCTCTGGAGTGGTACAACACGGATTTCACCTTAATCATGTGCCCTTTTATTGATTAAAGCAAAGGATTTATGATCTATCTCCATTAGTGTTTCGGAGAATCCAGCGTACTGACGTCAGCTCAGGTCGACCAGGCCTCTCCCGTCACAAGAAGCGAGTGGCGGCTTGAATACAACTAATAACTTCTCGAATGATTGCATCAAATTGCGTATCTTTTTTGTGTGAAATACACAGAGGCAATGTTTCGATATTTTTCTCACAACTGCATTTATCTTTTCACAAAAATAAAATAAACTTAAAGTCACATCCTATCACAAATGCAACTGCAATAATACAGGTGAACGCGTCCACCTATGTTACCTTGCTACTGGTAAGAACACGCCTTTTTTGATATTTTATAACAACAGATACATCCTAACTAACGTAGCCCATTCTGTTTCAACTCTTACATGGATTGAGAGTATCACGATTCAATGTCAGCAAAATACAAAATTCTCATCTAAATAAAATAGTCCAATTAAATTACCCACAACACTTTCACGGCCAAACGCATCAACTGATAAGTGACTGCTGACTACCCATCTTTTGCAATGACACCAGTTTGAAAGTACTAGCTTATTTTTTCAGATGTAGTGAGCCGATTATCGATATAAATAGACAAAAGTCGCGTTATGAAGATGTTGCATATGTTGATGAGGCATGCCTGACTTAGTTCGCATCACAAGACACAACAGTGGTAGCGAACTAAGATCGCAATGCCAACGCAGAGGGCCCATGCAATTGGAAACTGATCATCACCTGGAAATTGATCTCAAGAATGCATAATTCAATAAAATGACGGTATACGCAGGTGCTATTCGCGGACTATTAAATTAATATGAGTAGGCTTTGGAAATTAAAATGACCTCAACAGAAAATCGAAAGAAACGCACTTCGGGGGGACATTTTCGTCTGATTACATCAATTGGTTGACGTTTTTCAGAATGCTTCAACGGATCTCTGTCCCTTCGTCTGCCCTGGGTTTCAAAATCTCACTTCGCCTTAAAGGGAATGTTTCACCTTTGTATTAGTTTTAAACTGAGATAGCCATTGTCTTGGGCCGTTATTGAAATGTCTAAATTACTAAGGTCATTTTTCCAAAAAACTTTACCGTTTTTAAGCAATTTAATTCACCATTTGCAAAATGACACCAGGCTGGTGCAGCCGCTGATCGGCTGGCAGCCACTTGTTAAACCAATCCTATACTTTGTCAGTCAATCAGCGGCGGTCTGTAGCTCAATAATGACGTCATCAGCCCAAATTTGAAAACCTTAATTTGTATAAAGTTAAGTGATTTTTCAAGTGACAAAATACCACCATCCTTTTTAGCAGCACTTACTTCATATTCTCGACTACATCCAGCGTATATTTGACAACTTTCAGAAAGGTGAAACATTCCCTTTAGAACAAATTTCAAAGCTACCATTTAATACGTGGACATACTGCGTGGCCCCCAGTGAGATGAAGCTAATCCATCAACTGCAGTGTTTCCCTCAGGGAGCTGTTAGCCCAGTCCAGTCCAAACACAAGGGCCTGGATTTATCGCTGGCACACACACACACTGTTTCTGCTCCACTCTGTGTACATACACGGTTCGGGGACACTCCACCCTCCACCAGCAGAGCTGGCTGTAGCCGCTCTCTCTGTGTACACTGCTGCCTGTGTAAACACAAGGGCCTGGATTTATCGCTGGCACACACACACACTGTTTCTGCTCCACTCTGTGTACATACACGGTTCGGGGACACTCCACCCTCGACCGGCAGAGCTGGCTATAGCCGCTCTCTCTGTGTACATACACGGTTCGAGGACACTCCACCCTCGACCGGCAGAGCTGGCTGTAGCCGCTCTCTCTGTGTACATACACGGTTCGGGGACACTCCACCCTCGACCGGCAGAGCTGGCTATAGCCGCTCTCTCTGTGTACATACACGGTTCGGGGACACTCCACCCTCGACCGGCAGAGCTGGCTATAGCCGCTCTCTCTGTGTACATACACGGTTCGGGGACACACTCCACCCTCGACCAGCAGAGCTGGCTATAGCCGCTCTCTCTGTGTACATACACGGTTCGGGGACACACTCCACCCTCGACCGGCAGAGCTGGCTGTAGCCGCTCTCTCTGTGTACATACACGGTTCGAGGACACTCCACCCTCGACCGGCAGAGCTGGCTGTAGCCGCTCTCTCTGTGTACATACACGGTTCGGGGACACTCCACCCTCGACCAGCAGAGCTGGCTATAGCCGCTCTCTCTGTGTACATACACGGTTCGAGGACACTCCACCCTCGACCGGCAGAGCTGGCTATAGCCGCTCTCTCTGTGTACATACACGGTTCGAGGACACTCCACCCTCGACCGGCAGAGCTGGCTGTAGCCGCTCTCTCTGTGTACATACACGGTTCGGGGACACTCCACCCTCGACCGGCAGAGCTGGCTATAGCCGCTCTCTCTGTGTACATACACGGTTCGGGGACACACTCCACCCTCGACCAGCAGAGCTGGCTATAGCCGCTCTCTCTGTGTACATACACGGTTCGGGGACACACTCCACCCTCGACCGGCAGAGCTGGCTGTAGCCGCTCTCTCTGTGTACATACACGGTTCGGGGACACACTCCACCCTCGACCGGCAGAGCTGGCTGTAGCCGCTCTCTCTGTGTACATACACGGTTCGGGGACACACTCCACCCTCGACCGGCAGAGCTGGCTATAGCCGCTCTCTCTGTGTACCTACACGGTTCGAGGACACTCCACCCTCGACCGGCAGAGCTGGCTATAGCCGCTCTCTCTGTGTACATACACGGTTCGGGGACACACTCCACCCTCGACCGGCAGAGCTGGCTATAGCCGCTCTCTCTGTGTACATACACGGTTCGAGGACACTCCACCCTCGACCGGCAGAGCTGGCTGTAGCCGCTCTCTCTGTGTACATACACGGTTCGGGGACACTCCACCCTCGACCGGCAGAGCTGGCTGTAGCCGCTCTCTCTGTGTACATACACGGTTCGGGGACACTCCACCCTCCACCAGCAGAGCTGGCTGTAGCCGCTCTCTCTGTGTACACTGCTGCCTGTTAAGTCTCCCCATAAACCAGGAAGGATGGCTAAGTAGATGCCATATATAAAACACCGAGAATGTCACACAAACTAGACTGGACCTTAACCTTCGTCCGGGTAGGAGGGGGGGGGGGGGGATGCCACCCCCTCGTTTGTTTTTTCTCGGGAATAACTCGCGTAGTTTCCAACCGATTGCGATGGAACTTTCAGTACCCTACTGTTGAATAATCCATTTGACACATACTCTGAAAATTTCGAACTTCTAACCCACATGACCCGTGACCTATGACCTGTTTCTCAAGGTCATGTCAGGCGCAACTAGCGTTCCGCAGTATCGATGCTTGTAACTTGTGCAGTTTCCGAGTGTTTGTTGTTCAGGAGCATATGCACAGGTGTTTCCAGGTGACCGTTGTGGTTTCCACTGAGATTGTGACCTCGATTGACCTTTTCAGAAGTCAACCGAGGTCATTGACCTCCGATGACCTCAGATTACTTTTATTTGGCTTCTGGCGGTTTCTAGGACATTTTGTGACGCTGATTTCAAATTTGGGATCCATTTTACATAATTATATGTTTCACTGGGGTCATGCGCTTCCACAGGTCAACCGAGGTCACTAACCTCATATGACCTGACATGACCTTTTTGGAATTTGGCAGTTTTTAGGACATTTTGTGACGCTGATTTCAAATTTGGCACCCATTAAGCATTATGATATGCTCATTCACGATTCTAGCTTAATTTTTTCATTTATACGCATTTACAATTTTGATGAGTTTTGAGCCATTGACATGACCTCAGAGGTCACCTAATGACTCAAGACCTTAAACTCGGATATCAGCGGCTTCCACTCGTCACAAGCAATACGATCGTGTTTTAATCGAAGCTCTAGCTCAATTAGGAGCGAAACGCTAAGGTCGTACCCCCCCCCTACCCGAACACGTAGTGATTTTGTCCTACCCGGGCGAGGGTTAAAATGCCGCCATTCTGATGTGGAAAATGACCAGCCACATCGGTGCCTATCACCAAATCATCGCCAGTTCAATGAGGGAAATGTGGAAGCTCTTAAATATTTGGTTTGTGTTTAATTTAAATGTGGTTGTCATTCACGTTTGATTTCGCTGTTTGATTTCGATGTTTGATTTCGCTGTTTGATTTCGATGTTTGATTTCACCTGTCAGAGGAAGAAATTCTGTTGGCGAAAACATTGAATACATTTGGTTTATTATTACTTAAATGACTAGATTAGTTTGTTTTGTCTACACCGCCACCAATGAACAGGTGAAGAGGTGATGAACAATGAACTGTGATGAACAATGAACAGGTGAACTCCCTCTATCCCAACGACTCACGGATACCTTATGTTAACATTAAATAACTAAATAATACAAAGTCACGGCACTTCCAGCTATGGAACAGCAAACAAACTTACAAAAGCAAACCAGTGAGGAGTTAGGTATGTGTTAGACAGGATAAGCTACTACAAAAAGGCGAAAAGCAGTCATCACTGAAATCAGAAGATGACTGCCACCTACCGGTAGCGCGTAAGCCAGGTATTCACACATTCATTCAGTTAGTGGCTAGTTACCATTCACTATACCTACCTATGCTGAATCGAATGCATCGAAGTCCTTCCAAAGGTCCAGTACATACCAAGTGCTGCCTTTCCCTTTTCAAAGGCTTTTAAAACCTTTGTTGAGCAGGATAATGGATAATGGGCATATATAGTCCTTGTTAAAACCCAACTTGGGAGTTAAATCTGTTCGGTTTACCTCCTCATCCTGTCAAATATAATTAATTATTTCCTTACTCTAATAAACGCTCTAATCAAAAGTCATCGATAAATCAAGCCACACTGCAAACTATGTTTGTTATTTCACCTACTTGCCTGTGCGCCACACCTCTGACATATCTTCTGTCGAATTTGGATTCGATCCAACCCCGGTATCGTACCTCCACCAGCCACTGGCGGGTCCAGAATGACAAGTTTGTTTGGGGAGCAATTCCCAAAAAAGTACGACACAATCTAAAAAGCAAATAGGATTTCGCTTGCTTGACAAGCTTAAGAACATTTAAAACCACTTGCCTTAGTACAAGTTGTTTAGTGTTTCTTAAAAATCAAGACATAAAATCATAAAATCAAATCATGTAAGACAAACGCATACAAATCCAAATCCAAATTAAAAATCAGAACTGCTTAGTCCACCATGTCACTTAGTATGGAGAGCGCTAGGCTTTAGACCTTACTCGGTGTGGCAGGCCGGGTTCGAGTCACTTCGGCGCTCACTATTTCCTCTGACTGGGATGGCCAACAGTCAGTGGCAGCGGTCGCGTTCATGGTCAGGTGACGTCAGAGGGTGGTTCGGACCGTGTCCAGGTATATTTGGGCACCACAAACTTTCGCTTCTAGAGTATGCCGGTTATAAGGAACTGCGCGATCAGATGTTGGGACCAACACCTGCTCAGCGAATCCCAGCTTCTTAACCCGCCATTGACCGGTGTGTTTGTGTGGGAGGGGGAGGGAGGTGGGTGGGGGGAGGGGGGGGGCAAATATTGCCCCCTGGCGAATTTGCGCAATAGGTCAAAAACCAACAGTGCTATCAACACGAAACTTAGGTTACCTTCTTCTACATCAATTGTACGTCTTCCGTGCAAAAATGAAGCAATTTCGTCCAAAAATTGAGATATAGCAAATTTAGTGACGTCACTACACACGATTTTGTCGAACAAATCAGCTAAACTTTAACAGGCCTTCCAAAGCCATTTTTGGAGGCAAATGTAATCAAAAACTTCAAAAGATAGCAAATAACAAGGGTTACAAAATGTCTATCTCGGATTTTTGACAATTTTGTTTTTGACCCCATAAATACAAAAAAAAAATTACTGTTTTTGGAAAAAATGCCCTTAAAATAAACAATTTCAAACATTTTAAAAAACTGTCCAAATATTGCTGGAGAACAATATATGGACAATACCTAAACCACATTTCAAAGCAATATTTTTTGTTTACTGACTTATGGCTCCCGAAGTATGAGTAACACATGACGTCATATTTTGAAATTGCGGTTTTGGGCTTTTAGTGACCAGATACAGACAAATAAATGCCAACTCAGTATTTCTGAGACAAAACCGGTCTATAAACATGTCTTTTTATTTATATTTATTACTTTCAAATTTTGACCATACCTTTGACCTGAACTTGACCTGAGCTTAACACTAACTTCACCTAAATGAGGTCAGATGGTAACATGACTATCACTATCGAATTATACGTGTAAAATAGCCCATAAAACATGTGTCGCATGACTTTCGAAAATCTTATGCGCATAGTGACCTTTTGAGACCTGACCTCGACCATGACCTTTGCCAACAATCTCATGCGAGATGTGTATTATATCTTTGGGAGCACTTTGCTTGCTCATGGTCGCAATCAAAGGCTTTTGATGGAAAGTATGGCCCATAAGCTAAAATGCCTCGATTCTGACCTTTGACCCGACCTTGACCTGATCGGGTCAAAGGTCAGAATCGAGGCATTTTAGTTTATGGGCCATACTTTCCATCCAACGCTTTTGATTGCGACCACGATCACGCAAAGTGCTCCCAAAGGTATAATACACATTTCGCATGAGATTGTTGGCAAAGGTCAAGGTCGAGGTCAGGTCTCAAAAGGTCACTATGCGCAGACGATTTTCGAGAGTCATGCGACACATGTTGTATGGGCTATTTTACACGTATAATTCGATAGTGATGGCGCCGTTCTTGTAAAGGATTTGCCGGCGCCGACGGCGCTGTAGCGTTTTCGGGAGGCCGCCAGGGCGCCCTTGCGTCTACCAACAGCATGGTGCCACTCTTGGAAGGCACCCTGGCACTCTCAGAAGACATCTTGCCGCCCTCACAACGCATTATGCCGCCCTCGGAAGGTACATCGCCGCCCTCGGAAGGCATCATGCCGCCCTCGGAAGGCATCATGCCGCCCTCTGAGCGCATTATGCCGCATTAGGAAAGCATATTTGACCCGTTTAATTTACATATTGGCGCCCCTCTGGACTATACCGCCCTGTCACCGACGAAATATGCCCCCTCGAGCCAGCGGCTCCTAGCCTAAGCAAATCCTGGATCCGCCCCTGAGTCACCTGATGTCAATACCCCGAACAGAAACTTGTATTTCTCCTTACACATAAGTCTTGTAATATGCTCGCGCCAGGTGCACCTGTACTCACCACGTGGCATTGATGGGGTCCTGATCGATGGCCACACGAACGATGTACAGTACACAGGTAAGAAGCTTGATCACCAAGTTGAGAATACGTATCCGAAGGCCTGTAAAGGGAAACAGTGATTACAAACACTCCGTTCAGGATGTTGCGCGGTGTTACTAACACAGAGAGACAGGAAGTGGAGATGATTGTCGTTAGGCGTGGCAACATGGGATTGGAAATCAACATCACTATAGAATAGCAGCTGAGGTGACGCTCAAGCCACACTAAACAAATTCGAAGCCTGCTGAAAATATGTAAATTTAATAAAACCAAGCATCTTATAGATTCTAGCAATGGTAGTACACCGAAGTATAACCTTATGCTCATATTCATATGAAATATCAAAATAAAATCCAAAATATATTTTCGGCTGTGAGCCTTCTTTAGTGGATCTCAGCCAAAGACTTGAGTTTGATGCAACTAACTAATGTTTGATATAATTACAATTCTAGCAATGCTTCTAGGACCAATGACTGATTTGGAATAATTTGCAGTTGATAAAAATAAATGCGGGAAACATGTGATCCGCGAAGACCAGCAGTCCATCAGCGGGAAACATTTGATCCGCGAAGACCATCAGTCCATCATCAGCAGACCATCATTACCATCATACCATCATTACCATTACCATCAGAAAAAAACATGTTACGGCCATCATGACTACGAATTCTGTGTCAATTGAACGCTGAAAACGCGTGAAGAAAATCATATAAAACCATAAGCGAGATTGAAGTAACTTGAAGTAACCGATCACATCAATGAAAAATGACGAAATTGTAAGGATACAATTGACGCCTAATTGGTATTATGTAATAATTTGGTCGCCAGTGAGCTGTCAGTTTCTTCAAAGAACACTTGTTCAGTTGACATGTCACGTCAGAAACCTAGAGAGCGACCTCGGGATCAGCTGCCAGATTGCCTGATTAAGTGCGGGTTCAACGGGGAGAGCTCACAGAGAGTTTGTCAACCAATATGCTGGGATGATCGACATCTTGTAGCTCAGTCCGCCCCTGTAGCTAAGTCCGCCCCTGTTGCTACAGTCCGCCCCTGTAGCTCAGTCCGCCCCTGTTGCTACAGTCCGCCCCTGTAGCTCAGTCCGCCCCTGTTGCTACAGTCCGCCCCTGTAGCTCAGTCCGCCCCTGTAGCTCAGTCCGCCCCTGTTGCTACAGTCCGCCCCTGTAGCTCAGTCCGCCCCTGTTGCTACAGTCCGCCCTTGTAGCTCAGTCCACCCCTCTTGCTACAGTCCGCCCCTGTAGCTCAGTCCGCCCCTGTAGCTCAGTCCGCCCCTGTAGCTCAGTCCGCCCCTGTAGCTCAGTCCGCCCCTGTAGCTCAGTCCGCCCCTGTAGCTCAGTGGGAGAACGCTGGGTTTCTGACCTCACCCGGTAGTAGCAGCCCGGGTTCGAGTCGCTTCGGCGCTCGCTGTTTGCCCCTGACTGGGATGGCTTGCGGCCGGTGGCAGCAGTCGCACCCAATGTCAGATGACGTCAGTGAGCGGGGCGGACTGTGTCCAGGTATGTCGGTCAAGTCAAACTTTCGCCTATAAATTCTGCCGGCTACCAGGAATTGCGCGGTCGGATGGTAGGGGTCAGGGCGGCCGGCGCAACAAGCCCAGCTTAGCGCGGGCCTGTCCTAGGAAATCCATCCATTCAAAAGGTTCGGACTAAATTTAAAATAAAAAACTATGTATATATGTATATATATATATATATATATATATATATATATATATATATATATATATATATATATATATATATATATATATATATACATATATATATATATATATATATATATATATATATATATATATATATATATATATATATATATATATATATATATATATATATATATATATATATATATATATTTGTATTATACACAACCTGTACCCTATGCCAACCGGGCGTGTAGATTCGAGGATTTCTACGCAGCTATACTTAAAGGGACTGTCCCACCTATTTGCAAGTTGTCAAATCACACTTAATTGTATGTCTACATGTTAGGGGAGGTCAGTTGAACATGTTCGTTAACTTTTTTTTCTCCTGAAAAATGTTTATCTTGGAAGATATTCAACTTTTAGTTGGAAGCGGAAAGTTGGGTTGGTGACGTCATCTGATTTTGTTTTTAATAACAGGGAAATCCTTTGTGCTGCCAAATGTATGGCACAACTTTTTTGTCGACATCTATTGCGCAGAAAAAGCGAACCACCCGGTGTCTAGATTGGCTAGCAATATCAGCTGGAGTTGTTGCAGCATTTGGCCGCCAGGGACCGCTAGTGAGCCAGGGTGTTATGACGTTCCAAGCAAATGTTAACACCAAATATTGATTTATTTATTTATTTATAAATAAATACATATTAAGCGTTACATATTTAACTGGTAACATTTGCTTGCGACGTCATAACACCCTAGCTCATTAGCGGTCCCTGGTGGCCAACTGCTGCATCAACTCCAGCTGATAGTGCTAGCCTCTAGATTGTGAACCACCCGGGGATCGATAAATGAAAGACGAAAATATTCCAAGACTGACCTTAAAACAAGTCGACTATCATTACCAGTTGGGTAAAAAGAGACGACGCTGTCGGTTTAGAGGCCCTATTCAAATACACATGGGCCTTATTTTTTACAGATGTCAAAATCAAACTCGAATATCTTTTTGATTAGATCATTGTGGTTGTTTTAATTGCTACCATACTTAATTGCAATGCCAAGCCATCAAAATGGCTATCTCAACTCAAATATAATGTTAATGTGGGATAGTCCCTTTAACCCGCGCGGCGCTGGGGGGGGTTAAATTTTACCCCCCCCCGGATTTTCTCCATAACTGGACAACTATGACAGATATCAAAGTGAAACTTACGGTAGCTTATGGTGCATCAATTCTACGTCTTCTGCCATTTTTTTTTTAATTCGTAAAAATTTGTGGCAGATAATGACGTTTTAGTGACGTCATGCCATGTCATTTTTGGTGAAAAAACGTTAAATGTTTGAAAAATCGTAGAAAATATCGTGTTACTGCAAATTGAAAATAAAAGGCGTCAAAAGAAGGAAAATAACATTGTGTTTGCCATGGCTATCTCAAATTTTCAAAATTTTGGGTTTTTGACCCCCAAAAATGAAAAAAAAAAATTGGGGAAGAATTTCCACAAAAGTTTTTTTGTTTGAAGATTTTCAAAAAAACGGAAGATATATTAGATAACCGAGTATGAACGATGTTCATGTTCAAACCAAATTTCAAAGCAATTTCTTTATTTTTGACTGACTTATGGCTCTCTAAGAACAAGTAACTCATGACGTCATTTTTTAAAATTGCGTTTTTTGGCTTTTACTGACCAGATACAGACAAATAAATGCCACCACTGTATTTCGAAGACAAAACTAGTCTAGAAACATGCAATGTTTATTTAGATTAATCAATTTCAAATTTTGACCTTATTGTGACCTGACCTTGACCTGAGGACGATTATATGGTGTCAGGCGGTGAAAATGGCTGCTTCTATCGAATTATACGTGTAAAATAACCCATACAACATCATGTGTCGCATGGCTTTCGTAGACCTGTGACCTTGTGTGTCCTGACCTTGACCTTGACCTTTGCCTACAATTTCACTTTTACTTATGCGGGAAATGCATTATACACTCTGGAGCACTTTGTGAGATAATAGTTGCAATATAAGGCTTTGGATAGAAAGTATAGCCCAAAAACTCAAATACTTACATTTTACATTTGACCTGACCGTGACCTGACATGTGACCTTATTTTAAGAATTTCGAATATGCATTCGATTCTTCTCGTTCAGAGCTTGCGATCGCCGCATTGCGCGTCTCGCTGCGGTTATTGATTCGGAAGATACGAGGGGGGGGGAGTAAAATTTACCCCCCCAGCGCCGCGCGTTCGGCTGGAGAGACCCTGACCCTGCGCCGCGCGGGTTACAGAGACCCTGACCCAGCGCCGCGCGGGTTACAGAGACCCTGACCCAGCGCCGCGCGGGTTACAGAGACCCTGACCCAGCGCCGCGCGGGTTACAGAGACCCTGACCCAGCGCCGCGCGGGTTACAGAGACCCTGACCCAGCGCCGCGCGGGTTACAGAGACCCTGACCCAGCGCCGCGCGGGTTACAGAGACCCTGACCCAGCGCCGCGCGGGTTACAGAGACCCTGACCCAGCGCCGCGCGGGTTACAGAGACCCTGACCCAGCGCCGCGCGGGTTACAGAGACCCTGACCCAGCGCCGCGCGGGTTACAGAGACCCTGACCCAGCGCCGCGCGGGTTACAGAGACCCTGACCCAGCGCCGCGCGGGTTACAGAGACCCTGACCCAGCGCCGCGCGGGTTACAGAGACCCTGACCCAGCGCCGGGCGGGTTAATGTAGCGAAGCCACGTTTAGGGAAATATAATGCAAACATAGTTAAACATGTTCTTTCATAATATGTGATAAGTGCATCACGGTTTGTGTCACAACATCATTATTTTGTATTTAACTAGTTATTACAATACAAACAATATGAATGAGAGTTTTGTGTTGAAACGTTGAAATGTAATTTTATTCTCCGAGAACATAATTTCACAAAAGTAAACCGAGTCGAGCCAGTACACGGAAAATGATTATAAAAATAGCAGTCGGGAAAAGTTATAAGAACAACGAAGCACGAAAGCGGAGATGAGTAGTAATATGATTATATAGATGTAAAATATGTGTTGAAATAGTAAGCTAGAAGAAACAATCGCGGTGCTGCCCAGTGTCCATTGCCTGAAAGTTTTCCTTTCCATCACCGCTATCTCTGCTTCTACATTTGTGGTATGGAAAACCCTCTTCAAAATAACAGGTTCATTATTGAGTAATGTTGCCAAATGTTTTACAAACGCTACCAAATATGAGAGGAATGTGATAACATTCCCCGGCGTGAAGAAGAATAAAAACAATGGACGTTCTTACTCTTTTCAACACGCACGATGGCCTCTGTTGATTTCATCGACCACTTCTGTTTGTATTGATTAGCTCTTTCGTTATAAACCGATTTAAGTGCGAAGGTGTCCCACATGAGAGTAAACAGAGTTGAATACTGCCAAAATGCACACAGACCAAGATTATACGAATATGAATTTCGTGCCGGCAGAATCGGTCGATCACTGATTACGATCACCCACCTGCCGCCGCCGAGACGAGCTGAGGAGACATGCTGACGAGACGAGCTGAGGAGACATGCTGATGAGACGAGCTGAAGAGACATGCTGACGAGACGAGCTAAGGAGACATGCTGACGAGACGAGCTGAAGAGACATGCTGACGAGACGAGCTGAGGAGACATGCTGACGAGACGAGCTGAGGAGACATGCTGACGAGACGAGCTGAGGAGACATGTTGACGAGACGAGCTGAGGAGACATGCTGACGAGACGAGCTGATGAGGCATGCTGACGAGACGAGCTGGGGAGACATGCTGACGAGACGAGCTGAGGAGACATGCTGACGAGACGAGCTGAGGAGACATGCTGACAAGACGAGCTGATGAGGCATGCTGACGAGACGAGCTGAGGAGACATGTTGACGAGACGAGCTGAGGAGACATGCTGACAAGACGAGCTGAGGAGACATGCTGACGAGACGAGCTGAGGAGACATGCTGACGAGACGAGCTGAGGAGACATGCTGACGAGACGAGCTGAGGAGACATGCTGACAAGACGAGCTGATGAGACGAGCTGAGGAGACATGCTGACGAGACGAGCTGAGGAGACATGCTGACGAGACGAGCTGAGGAGACATGGTGACAAGACGAGCTGATGAGGCATGCTGACGAGACGAGCTGAGGAGACATGTTGACGAGACGAGCTGAGGAGACATGGTGACAAGACGAGCTGATGAGGCATGCTGACGAGACGAGCTGAGGAGACATGTTGACGAGACGAGCTGAGGAGACATGGTGACAAGACGAGCTGATGAGGCATGCTGACGAGACGAGCTGAGGAGACATGTTGACGAGACGAGCTGAGGAGACATGCTGACGAGACGAGCTGATGAGGCATGCTGACGAGACGAGCTGAGGAGACATGCTGACGAGCTGAGGAGACGAGTTGAGGAGCTGAGGAGACGAGTTGAGGAGACGAGCTGACGAGCTGAGGAGACGAGCTGAGGAGACATGCTGACGAGCTGAGGAGACGAGCTGAGACGAGCTGAGGAGCTGATGAGACGAGTTGAGGAGACATGCTGACGAGCTGATGAGACGAGCTGAGGAGACGAGCTGAGGAGCTGAGGAGACGAGTTGAGGAGACATGCCGTGCCGGGTCGATGGCCGGGTTGATCAGCTTCCTTTGCTGCCACCGCGCCAGTTCTTCGGCTGGCCTAGTGTGTTATCAAGTTGAAGATATTGACCTGCGGTTCTCATTGTTTCGATTATCGCTTATATGTCCCCGATGATGACATATAAACGTGAACATGCATGGAAAGAGGGCGATCGGCCGCCGTACGGCACGACGCCCGATCAGGCGCCATTTGCATAGCATATGACCTAGAACGTATTGACGAAGGGTCATTCAATTTGCATCTAAAGTGGTTTTTCACTGCACGATCCTACCCTGGAAATATGGTGCTTACGGATTTTCTAGCAGCGGAGATCTGAAGAGGCTAAACCGGCCTCCTCCACCGCGCGTAATGTTCAAAGGCCCTCCACGGCAAGTGTGGCAGTGCGGATGTTGCGACGAGCGAGTTCCACCGATTACAGGGAGCACTGTCTAACATTACCGCTGATTACTGATTAACATTACCGCTGATCACTGATTAACATTACCGCTAATCACTGATTAACATTACCGCTGATTACTGATTAACATTACCGCTGATTACTGATTAACATTACCGCTGATTACTGATTAACATTACCGCTGATTACTGATTAACATTACCGCTGATCACTGATTAACATTACCGCTGATTACTGATTAACATTACCGCTGATCACTGATTAACATTACCGCTGATTACTGATTAACATTACCGCTGATTACTGATTAACATTACCGCTGATTACTGATTAACATTACCGCTGATTACTGATTAACATTACCGCTGATTACTGATTAACATTACCGCTGATTACTGATTAACATTACCGCTGATTTTTAATTGTTTCAAACGTTATTCAGAGCATAATTATTAGAAAAAGTATAATGAAGTGTAACCTCATGTTCATATTAGACATGCTCATAGACTACGCTTCAACGAACACCTAAGAGACGCAAAAAACAAGACGAACAACACCCCTTTAGGAGAACACTTCATGAAGTGCCACCCAAACATCAAAATTGATCAAAACACACACACTATTTCGATACTTCAGATTTTCAAAGACATGGCAGATCTCAAAATTGCGGAATCAATAGAAATTCCGAATCACAAACCAGTACTAAACATCATGTCATCCTCATGGCCACTGATTAAGCCAGTTCCGTATTCAGAACTCTAAACTTTCGTTTGCTTTCTTCTGTATGACTTTTTTGCGTGCGCATTCATTCGGTCTACCACCTGTAGCCTATTTCACAAAGCAAAAAAGTTTGTAATTACAAAGAATTTCTTTGTAGTTACAAATAATTTTTACACATGTTTGTAGTTTGGATTTCACAAAACCCCAGAGCAGTAAATCTCAATTTACTATTTACAAACTACTTTACAAAGATATTGTTTGTAAAAATGTTTGCAATTGCATATGTTCTATTTCTCAAAGGTTGACGGAAGTGAGGAAATGTTTGCAATTACAAACTTGTAATTCCAGTGGGTCAGGGGTTCTGAATTTCAGAAGCTGCATTGACAGTTGACATTGTTTGACTGCTCAGGTTATTTTCTTGGTGAGGTTGTTACGTTGCCGAGGTTGTTAGGGTAATGGTTTAGTTATGCATAGGTATAGCTGCCCCCCAAAAAGTTATTTCCCGAGAGATTCGAACAGGGATCAGAGCTTTGAAGTCCCAGTGTACCTTACCGATTGCGCTGTGAGGGGCGCCTCTGCGCGGAGAACCCGCATGGCGATAGAATTGCAGCGATCAACGATGTCTTGTGCAATGTGCAGTGAACCTTCACCCTTTACGACGTAGGAAATCGGCTAGGTTAGGTGAACAAATGGTCGAGAAATTCAACGATCTTTCTTTTAAGAGTAGTTCTGTTGTTATGCTCCGCCACCTGGTGAATGGTCAAATTCTGTTTACTCTAACTGCTTACCAAGATGTATTTTTACGATCAGAGTTTGCATTCCGATGAAATGTTAATCAAAATATTATTCTCCCTATAACTAATTTTATATTGAATAAAAAAATAAACCACAATGTAAATATTTGTTAAATGAATTTGTTAACAATCAAATTATTTGTCATTAGCATCAAGTTTAATACAAACGTTCTTGATTTCAAGCTTTCTGCTGTACTAACATTTGTGTTTACATTTTTCTTTACAATCGGTAATTCAGAGGTGGCGAATGTTTGTGAAATGTCTTTTTGTGAGGTTTGCAATATTTTCTTGCGTTTGTAATCGCAAACATGTGTAATTACTAACTTCTTTGTGAAATAGGCCTCTGATCTCCCGGATGTCAAATATTTTTCATTACCAAACTATTGTCATCATGTTAAATGAATGCGATGGCATACTCACTTTTAGGAATATTATTGTTGTGTTGCATATGTATGTATAGACACATGTTTGTATGTTACTGAGTGTGCGGGACGTTACGGCGAGCCCAACCATTTTTGTTGTTGTTGCGAGTGATGTAACGGTTGCGATGTTGGGCTGACTGACTAGTAGTAATATGTTAGTATATATGTTGCGCGTGCTTGTGGTGTAGATGTTTAGTGTTAGCTGCGGTGTGTGCAAGACGCTGTTGTTTGCGGAGTGTGTGCTAAATTATCGCGCGAGTTTCCTTGTTTCGTATATAATAATTGTTCTCTCTTGTTCATCATGCCATTATCCAATGAAGAAAGCTCATAGCCGAAAATATGTTTTGGATTTTATTTTGTTATTTGATACTAATATGAGCATGAGGTTACCGCGGATTACTGATTAACATTACCGCTGATTACTGCAGCACAGTATAACCGTCGGATACCAAAGCGGCCGGGAACGGTCAACTGCTCCTCGCATCAGAGGCCATCAGAGGCATCAACTGCTCGCATCAGAGGCCATCAGAGGCATCAACTGCTCGCATCAGAGGCCATCAGAGGCATCAACTGCTCGCATCAGAGGCCATCAGAGGCATCAACTGCTCGCATCAGAGGCCATCAGAGGCATCAACTGCTCGTATCAGAGGCCACCAGAGGCATCAACTGCTCGCATCAGAGGCCACCAGAAGCATCAACTGCTCGCATCAGAGGCCTGCTTGTGCAGTGCCAAACCCATTGATACTTCATTTGTTTGCGGTAAATTGTTAGTAAACCAGGCAGTGCAGACCACATGTTGAGTTTGTCAGCGTGTGAAAAGCAATGCATGCCCCCAGTAAATGACACCTACACACAACAGAACATTTAAACACCCAATTGGGCTAAGCATGACATTCAATTTGAAATATAGGAAGTATATATTTATTCCCCTCAATGCCTAAGAGCAATGTGTAATGAAATAAGGTAGTGCATGTACTTACTAGATCTGTGATTTTTGATGAAGTAGAGGTGTAACCGCTCTTTCAACGTGTTCTCGTTGACATAATATTCGACACGCACTCTGAAACAACAGAGAAATACACAGGTAAATACCAGTAAGACGCCGAAGTTGGCGATGGACGAGCGAGCGCGAAGAAAATGTATGGTGAATTTCAACTCCATCAGGCAAGTACTTTCTGATATATAAAAAGGGTGCGCACGTGGGCACGTGCAGAAGCACCCCACCCCTGACTTGTGGGAAAGTGGCGGCTGAGAGGTCCCTAACCACAACCAAATTTGAACACAATCGGCTCAGCCGTTGCAGAGATATAGAATAGGGGTGTGCGCGTGCGCACGTGCAGAAGCACCCCACCCCTGACTTGTGGGAAAGTGGCGGCTGAGAGGTCCCTAACCACAACCAAATTTGAACACAATCGGCTCAGCCGTTGCAGAGATATAGAATAGGGGTGTGCGCGTGCGCACGTGCAGAGGCACCCCACCCCTGACTTGTGGGAAAGTGGCGGCTGGTAGGTCCCTAACCACACACCAAATTTGAACACAATCAGCTCAGCCATTCCTGCGATATATAATAGGGGTGCGCACGTGCACACGTGCAGAGGCACCCCATCCCTGACTTGTGGGAAAGCGGCGGCTGAGAGGTCCCTAACCACACACCAAATTTGAACACAATCGGCTCAGCCGTTGCGGAGTTTTTGTGAGGGAACACTTTTCAACACTCCTCACGCGGCACGCGCCACGCGCAGTGGTAGTCCCCCATGTGAGTCGGCACTGGTCTCAAACAGGGTAGGTTGGATGGGGCTGCTCAGCAAAGAAGCCAGCTTGTCAATCGGACGCGCGGTTGCAGAGATATTAGCTTCTCAAAAGCGTCGCCACGGACCGGGCCGGGTCGGGTCGGGCCGGGTCGGGCCGCTCATATTCAGATTTTTCCCATATACCACGGAAAGACGAGCGAGCGCTTCGCGCTCGCTCGTAATAAGACACAGACACGTCTGGCAGATGAAAGGTGCGCTGTTCAGATACTCCAGACCTGAAAGCAAATGTGATGGGAGCTTTTCTCGGTGAACAATCTGCAGAGTGTATCATCAGCACATGGTATCCGCCTGTGTATCAAATCAAAACACAACAGTAAAACCTGGGAAGAGCGGAGCCAAATGTAACCGAGGTCTACGCCTCATTTGTGCTGGAGAGAGCTTACCAGATGATTAATTCACGATAAGTGTGGATAATGAGCAACAAAAAATCATCAGCGTCATTTCTGCACACAAAACGCACATTATCCTATGGTATGCGCACAATATGCCCGGTACCGCACACATTAGAAACCATGCCAAGAGCTCCATATGCCTTTTCCTATAAAAAAAAACAATCAAATCGGGGACAATTTATCACTATGCGAGCAAGCCGGGATAAGCTGCCATCACGCTACACCGGACCGCATCCATGTACTGCCGCCGATCCAGGTGACGTCACATATACTGTACTGCCGCCGATCCTGGTGACGTCACATCACGTACCGCGGGATCGCCTCGTAGCTGTTGGCCGCGTGAAAGCAGAAGGGCCGGAGGTGCGCGCCGCACGCCTGTATCTCGTCTGGAAGCTCCTCCAGCGAGTCGGCGTGGTTCGACAGCAGACGCACCGAGAACGCACCGTCATCGTCTTGACACACACTCTGGTAGACCGCCTCGACGGATCGCTGACGCTTCATTCTCGCTATCTGAACGTCCGGCGCCGGCGCCGGCGGCGGCAGCGCGAAGCACGGTCGACGGACGACGGCAAAACAAACAACGGGCTAGGACGGCGGACGGGACCGGCCTGATATGACCTTTTTCTGGCGACGCAGTCTCTTTCAACTCAGTCTGGAGCGTTTGATCAGACCCGAGAGCATACGTGAGTCAAACCAACTCTTGCTCTGTCTCGTCTCACTCCGCTTGCTTTCGTCGCCGCCGACTTTTGCAAGCCTTCGCGTCCGTCTAACACGTGTCAGCTGCCGCGCTGACTGCTCTAACACTGTCAACCGCCGCGCTGACGGCTCTAACACGTGTCAGCTGCCGCGCTGACGGCTCCGAATTTTGCTGACCTCTGGCATCTCACCCGGGCCGACTATCCCTCGAGCCGACCCCGGCCGACCCCGTTGACCCCGCTGATCGAGTTCGGTGATCGAGTTCGTGGTGATCGAGTTCGGTTTTACGGTTCGGTTCGGCGGTCGCTCTCACTCGAGGGGCTGACAGACGGCGACCGGTACCGGACCCGAGAGGCCTCTCTGTGTCGAGACGGCCAGCGACGACAGAGACTCAGGTGGCTCGAGTCGAGCGGGGTGCTTCGGTGGCGGCCACGATGTCCTGACCGGGCAGGGTCGGTCGCTCAACACAGGCAGCTGGGTCGCTCGACCAGTGACACACAGACAGCTGGGTCGCTCGACCAGTGACACACACGACAGCTGGGTCGCTCGACCAGTGACACACACGACAGCTACGGAGAAAACTGGCGCCGGGTGGCCCAGCCGAGGCTGGACAGACCAGTCAGGTGCAGCTCGAAATACAGACACACCGTACCATACCAGTACCACAACAGACAGCACAGTGACCAGCTTACACAGCACGCTCACCACAGACCCTCTGAAGCAACCCGAGTTCAACACAGTCCGCCTGGATTACAGACCCTCTGAAGCAACCCCAGTTCAACACAGTCCGCCTGGATTACAGACCCTCTGAAGCAACCCCAGTTCAACACAGTCCGCCTGGATTACAGACCCTCTGAAGCAACCCGAGTTCAACACAGTCCGCCTGGATTACAGACCCTCTGAAGCAACCCCAGTTCAACACAGTCCGCCTGGATTACAGACCCTCTGAAGCAACCCGAGTTCAACACAGTCCGCCTGGATTACAGACGCTCTGAAGCAACCCCAGTTCAACACAGTCCGCCTGGATTACAGACCCTTTGAAGCAACCCGAGTTCAACACAGTCCGCCTGGATTACAGACCCTCTGAAGCAACCCGAGTTCAACACAGTCCGCCTGGATTACAGACCCTCTAAAGCAACCCGAGTTCAACACAGTCCGCCTGGATTACAGACGCTCTGAAGCAACCCGAGTTCAACACAGTCCGCCTGGAATACAGACCCTCTGAAGCAACCCGAGTTCAACACAGTCCGCCTGAAATACAGACCCTCTGAAGCAACCCCAGTTCAACACAGTCCGCCTGGAATACAGACCCTCTGAAGCAACCCGAGTTCAACACAGTCCGCCTGGAATACAGACCCTCTGAAGCAACCCGAGTTCAACACAGTCCGCCTGGATTACAGACGCTCTGAAGCAACCCGAGTTCAACACAGTCCGCCTGGAATACAGACCCTCTGAAGCAACCCGAGTTCAACACAGTCCGCCTGGAATACAGACCCTCTGAAGCAACCCCAGTTCAACACAGTCCGCCTGGAATACAGACCCTCTGAAGCAACCCGAGTTCAACACAGTCCGCCTGGATTACAGACCCTCTGAAGCAACCCGAGTTCAACACAGTCCGCCTGGATTACAGACCCTCTGAAGCAACCCCAGTTCAACACAGTCCGCCTGGATTACAGACCCTCTGAAGCAACCTCAGTTCAACACAGTCCGCCTGGATTACAGACCCTCTGAAGCAACCCCAGTTCAACACAGTCCGCCTGGATTACAGACCCTCTGAAGCAACCCGAGTTCAACACAGTCCGCCTGGATTACAGACGCTCTGAAGCAACCCCAGTTCAACACAGTCCGCCTGGATTACAGACCCTCTGAAGCAACCCGAGTTCAACACAGTCCGCCTGGAATACAGACCCTCTGAAGCAACCCGAGTTCAACACAGTCCGCCTGGATTACAGACGCTCTGAAGCAACCCCAGTTCAACACAGTCCGCCTGGATTACAGACGCTCTGAAGCAACCCGAGTTCAACACAGTCCGCCTGGAATACAGACCCTCTGAAGCAACCCGAGTTCAACACAGTCCGCCTGGATTACAGACCCTCTGAAGCAACCCCAGTTCAACACAGTCCGCCTGGATTACAGACCCTCTGAAGCAACCTCAGTTCAACACAGTCCGCCTGGATTACAGACCCTCTGAAGCAACCCCAGTTCAACACAGTCCGCCTGGATTACAGACCCTCTGAAGCAACCCCAGTTCAACACAGTCCGCCTGGATTACAGACCCTCTGAAGCAACCCGAGTTCAACACAGTCCGCCTGGATTACAGACCCTCTGAAGCAACCCCAGTTCAACACAGTCCGCCTGGATTACAGACCCTCTGAAGCAACCCCAGTTCAACACAGTCCGCCTGGATTACAGACCCTCTGAAGCAACCCCAGTTCAACACAGTCCGCCTGGATTACAGACCCTCTGAAGCAACCCCAGTTCAACACAGTCCGCCTGGATTACAGACCCTCTGAAGCAACCCGAGTTCAACACAGTCCGCCTGGATTACAGACCCTCTGAAGCAACCCCAGTTCAACACAGTCCGCCTGGATTACAGACCCTCTGAAGCAACCCGAGTTCAACACAGTCCGCCTGGATTACAGACGCTCTGAAGCAACCCCAGTTCAACACAGTCCGCCTGGATTACAGACCCTTTGAAGCAACCCGAGTTCAACACAGTCCGCCTGGATTACAGACCCTCTGAAGCAACCCGAGTTCAACACAGTCCGCCTGGATTACAGACCCTCTAAAGCAACCCGAGTTCAACACAGTCCGCCTGGATTACAGACGCTCTGAAGCAACCCGAGTTCAACACAGTCCGCCTGGAATACAGACCCTCTGAAGCAACCCGAGTTCAACACAGTCCGCCTGAAATACAGACCCTCTGAAGCAACCCCAGTTCAACACAGTCCGCCTGGAATACAGACCCTCTGAAGCAACCCGAGTTCAACACAGTCCGCCTGGAATACAGACCCTCTGAAGCAACCCGAGTTCAACACAGTCCGCCTGGATTACAGACGCTCTGAAGCAACCCGAGTTCAACACAGTCCGCCTGGAATACAGACCCTCTGAAGCAACCCGAGTTCAACACAGTCCGCCTGGAATACAGACCCTCTGAAGCAACCCCAGTTCAACACAGTCCGCCTGGAATACAGACCCTCTGAAGCAACCCGAGTTCAACACAGTCCGCCTGGATTACAGACCCTCTGAAGCAACCCGAGTTCAACACAGTCCGCCTGGATTACAGACCCTCTGAAGCAACCCCAGTTCAACACAGTCCGCCTGGATTACAGACCCTCTGAAGCAACCTCAGTTCAACACAGTCCGCCTGGATTACAGACCCTCTGAAGCAACCCCAGTTCAACACAGTCCGCCTGGATTACAGACCCTCTGAAGCAACCCGAGTTCAACACAGTCCGCCTGGATTACAGACGCTCTGAAGCAACCCCAGTTCAACACAGTCCGCCTGGATTACAGACCCTCTGAAGCAACCCGAGTTCAACACAGTCCGCCTGGAATACAGACCCTCTGAAGCAACCCGAGTTCAACACAGTCCGCCTGGATTACAGACGCTCTGAAGCAACCCCAGTTCAACACAGTCCGCCTGGATTACAGACGCTCTGAAGCAACCCGAGTTCAACACAGTCCGCCTGGAATACAGACCCTCTGAAGCAACCCGAGTTCAACACAGTCCGCCTGGATTACAGACCCTCTGAAGCAACCCCAGTTCAACACAGTCCGCCTGGATTACAGACCCTCTGAAGCAACCTCAGTTCAACACAGTCCGCCTGGATTACAGACCCTCTGAAGCAACCCCAGTTCAACACAGTCCGCCTGGATTACAGACCCTCTGAAGCAACCCCAGTTCAACACAGTCCGCCTGGATTACAGACCCTCTGAAGCAACCCCAGTTCAACACAGTCCGCCTGGATTACAGACCCTCTGAAGCAACCCCAGTTCAACACAGTCCGCCTGGATTACAGACCCTCTGAAGCAACCCCAGTTCAACACAGTCCGCCTGGATTACAGACGCTCTGAAGCAACCCGAGTTCAACACAGTCCGCCTGGATTACAGACCCTCTGAAGCAACCCCAGTTCAACACAGTCCGCCTGGATTACAGACCCTCTGAAGCAACCCCAGTTCAACACAGTCCGCCTGGAATACAGACCCTCTGAAGCAACCCGAGTTCAACACAGTCCGCCTGGATTACAGACCCTCTGAAGCAACTCGAGTTCAACACAGTCCGCCTGGATTACAGACCCTCTGAAGCAACCCGAGTTCAACACAGTCCGCCTGGATTACAGACCCTCTGAAGCAACCCCAGTTCAACACAGTCCGCCTGGATTACAGACCCTCTGAAGCAACCCGAGTTCAACACAGTCCGCCTGGATTAGCAACAGCTGATCGCGGAAGTGCTAACTTGCAACACACACCTAGCAGCCTGTGCACGGTACCCACCAGCTTGCTTAAAATGTGCTAAGCTTGCAGCGAAATCCTAAGAGTTTTTGCCACCTTCTATTAATTTCACCATACAATGTGTTTAGCTTTTCATTGAATACACATCTTCTTATTTATCTGACTCAAAGAGTGAATAATGGGACAAATCTTACCTAACTTAGTAAGTCAGGCGTTTAGTTATCAAGAGAAGATCATAAACCAGTATAAGGGATTAAGTAAGCATAATGATAACATATAATCTGTAACTGCTATTACCAGACTGGTTAGTCAGCGGAAAATCGCTCCATTACTGTATCGGAGATCCCGGGTTCGAACCCCGGGTGACCGGTTCGGGGATGGCCTCCCGATTAATCTGTAGTCTAATGGCGGTCGAACCCCGGGGTGACCGGTTCGGGGATGGCCTCCCGATTAATCTGTAGTCTAATGGCGGTCGAACCCCGGGGTGACCGGTTCGGGGATGGCCTCCCGATTAATCTGTAGTCTAATGGCGGTCGAACCCCGGGTGACCGGTTCGGGGATGGCCTCCCGATTAATCTGTAGTCTAATGGCGGTCGAACCCCGGGTGACCGGTTCGGGGATGGCCTCCCGATTAATCTGTAGTCTAATGGCGGTCGAACCCCGGGGTGACCGGTTCGGGGATGGCCTCCCGATTAATCTGTAGTCTAATGGCGGTCGAACCCCGGGGTGACCGGTTCGGTGATGGCCTCCCGATTAATCTGTAGTCTAATGGCGGTCGAACCCCGGGTGACCGGTTCGGGGATGGCCTCCCTTTTAATCTGTAGTCTAATGGCGGTCGAACCCAGGGTGACCGGTTCGGGGATGGCCTCCCGATTAATCTGTAGTCTAATGGCGGTCGAAGCCCGGGGTGACCGGTTCGGGGATGGCCTCCCGATTAATCTGTAGTCTAATGGCGGTCGAAGCCCGGGGTGACCGGTTCGGGGATGGCCTCCCGATTAATCTGTAGTCTAATGGCGGTCGAACCCCGGGTGACCGGTTCGGGGATGGCCTCCCGATTAATCTGTAGTCTAATGGCGGTCGAACCCTGGGTGACCGGTTCGGGGATGGCCTCCCGATTAATCTGTAGTCTAATGGCGGTCGAACCCTGGGTGACCGGTTCGGGGATGGCCTCCCGATTAATCTGTAGTCTAATGGCGGTCGAACCCTGGGTGACCGGTTCGGGGATGGCCTCCCGATTAATCTGTTGTCTAATGGCGGCGAACCCTGGGTGACCGGTTCGGGGATGGCCTCCCGATTAATCTGTAGTCTAATGGCGGTCGAACCCCGGGGTGACCGGTTCGGGGATGGCCTCCCGATTAATCTGTAGTCTAATGGCGGTCGAACCCCGGGTGACCGGTTCGGGGATGGCCTCCCGATTAATCTGTAGTCTAATGGCGGTCGAAGCCCGGGTGACCGGTTCGGGGATGGCCTCCCGATTAATCTGTAGTCTAATGGCGGTCGAACCCCGGGTGACCGGTTCGGGGATGGCCTCCCGATTAATCTGTAGTCTAATGGCGGTCGAAGCCCGGGTGACCGGTTCGGGGATGGCCTCCCGATTAATCTGTAGTCTAATGGCGGTCGAACCCCGGGTGACCGGTTCGGGGATGGCCTCCCGATTAATCTGTAGTCTAATGGCGGTCGAAGCCCGGGTGACCGGTTCGGGGATGGCCTCCCGATTAATCTGTAGTCTAATGGCGGTCGAACCCTGGGTGACCGGTTCGGGGATGGCCTCCCGATTAATCTGTAGTCTAATGGCGGTCGAACCCCGGAGTGACCGGTTCGGGGATGGCCTCCCGATTAATCTGTAGTCTAATGGCGGTCGAACTCCGGGTGACCGGTTCGGGATGGCCTCCCGATTAATCTGTAGTCTAATGGCGGTCGAAGCCCGGGGTGACCGGTTCGGGATGGCCTCCCGATTAATCTGTAGTCTAATGGCGGTCGAAGCCCGGGTGACCGGTTCGGGGATGGCCTCCCGATTAATCTGTAGTCTAATGGCGGTCGAACCCCGGGTGACCGGTTCGGGATGGCCTCCCGATTAATCTGTAGTCTAATGGCGGTCGAACCCTGGGTGACCGGTTCGGGGATGGCCTCCCGATTAATCTGTAGTCTAATGGCGGTCGAACCCTGGGTGACCGGTTCGGGATGGCCTCCCGATTAATCTGTAGTCTAATGGCGGTCGAACCCTGGGTGACCGGTTCGGGGATGGCCTCCCGATTAATCTGTAGTCTAATGGCGGTCGAACCCTGGGTGACCGGTTCGGGATGGCCTCCCGATTAATCTGTAGTCTAATGGCGGTCGAACCCCGGGGTGACCGGTTCGGGGATGGCCTCCCGATTAATCTGTAGTCTAATGGCGGTCGAAGCCCGGGTGACCGGTTCGGGGATGGCCTCCCGATTAATCTGTAGTCTAATGGCGGTCGAACCCCGGGTGACCGGTTCAGGATGGCCTCCCGATTAATCTGTAGTCTAATGGCGGTCGAAGCCCGGGGTGACCGGTTCGGGGATGGCCTCCCGATTAATCTGTAGTCTAATGGCGGTCGAAGCCCGGGGTGACCGGTTCGGGGATGGCCTCCCGATTAATCTGTAGTCTAATGGCGGTCGAACCCCGGGGTGACCGGTTCGGGGATGGCCTCCCGATTAATCTGTAGTCTAATGGCGGTCGAAGCCCGGGGTGACCGGTTCGGGGATGGCCTCCCGATTAATCTGTAGTCTAATGGCGGTCGAAGCCCGGGGTGACCGGTTCGGGGATGGCCTCCCGATTAATCTGTAGTCTAATGGCGGTCGAAGCCCGGGGTGACCGGTTCGGGGATGGCCTCCCGATTAATCTGTAGTCTAATGGCGGTCGAAGCCCCGGGTGACCGGTTCGGGGATGGCCTCCCGATTAATCTGTAGTCTAATGGCGGTCGAAGCCCGGGGTGACCGGTTCGGGGATGGCCTCCCGATTAATCTGTAGTCTAATGGCGGTCGAAGCCCGGGGTGACCGGTTCGGGGATGGCCTCCCGATTAATCTGTAGTCTAATGGCGGTCGAAGCCCGGGGTGACCGGTTCGGGGATGGCCTCCCGATTAATCTGTAGTCTAATGGCGGTCGAAGCCCGGGGTGACCGGTTCGGGGATGGCCTCCCGATTAATCTGTAGTCTAATGGCGGTCGAAGCCCGGGGTGACCGGTTCGGGGATGGCCTCCCGATTAATCTGTAGTCTAATGGCGGTCGAAGCCCGGGGTGACCGGTTCGGGGATGGCCTCCCGATTAATCTGTAGTCTAATGGCGGTCGAACCCCGGGGTGACCGGTTCGGGGATGGCCTCCCGATTAATCTGTAGTCTAATGGCGGTCGAACCCCGGGGTGACCGGTTCGGGGATGACCTCCCGATTAATCTGTAGTCTAATGGCGGTCGAAGCCCGGGGTGACCGGTTCGGGGATGGCCTCCCGATTAATCTGTAGTCTAATGGCGGTCGAACCCCGGGGTGACCGGTTCGGGGATGACCTCCCGATTAATCTGTAGTCTAATGGCGGTCGAACCCCGGGGTGACCGGTTCGGGGATGACCTCCCGATTAATCTGTAGTCTAATGGCGGTCGAACCCCGGGGTGACCGGTTCGGGGATGACCTCCCGATTAATCTGTAGTCTAATGGCGGTCGAACCCCGGGGTGACCGGTTCGGGGATGGCCTCCCGATTAATCTGTAGTCTAATGGCGGTCGAACCCCGGGGTGACCGGTTCGGGGATGGCCTCCCGATTAATCTGTAGTCTAATGGCGGTCGAACCCCGGGGTGACCGGTTCGGGGATGGCCTCCCGATTAATCTGTAGTCTAATGGCGGCTCATAAGTAAACAAGCTGATACTCGCAGGAATTGATTGCACTGCCAGCTGCCGAATAGCACAAAATATAAACAAATAAATGCACACTATTTGCATGAGCAAATATCAGCATTGGAAACATGAGCTGCTTACTTTCTTTGAACAATGCGCGTCACCTACCTACCTTTACTCTATGAATAGTTGCCAATGCTGGCAGCATAAAACATCAGCATAATTACCCGCATACAATGGTTACTTTTTTACCCGAAGCCACAGTTAGTTGTAACAAAATATAACACAATTGTAAGTTTGTGAATCACGCATTTTTACTTTAAATCACTATAAGACCTTTTAGGTTGTTGCCTCCACGATCACTACTGCTACTACTACTACCACCATCACAGCCACCACCATCACCACCACCACCACCATCATCACCTCCCTCGTCGCACTCAGACCGCCCTCAACGCCGACTCAAAGCACGACTCGCCACAAAAACGGCGTGCCTCATCTAAGCCGATCAGCGTGAGTCAGCAGATTCCCTGCGGACTCGCCGCCGCGCCGCCGCCGCCGCCGCCGCCGACACCGCTTACGAGCGCAGACACACACCGCTGACGGAGCACAATGGTTCGAAGGAGCCGGCAGCCCGGCCGTGTCCCCACCAGAGCTGCCAGCCTGCGCAGCACAGCCAGTGTCTCCGCCCTACAGCTCCCTCCGGCCACGACCCGCGGTCAGCACTGAGTGCGTATCATGTCGGATCAGCCGGGCCTGTCAGGTCGATACAGGTATGCCGAGGTCCGCGCTGTAAGCTCCCGAATCGATGTCTTCTAATGAAGAGGCGCGCTGGTGCATTGTGAACGTGCCCCGGGGATTGGTTATGAATCATTGAACTCGGCTTTGCAATCTGTATCGGCAGGGCGGGCAGCGCATTATCGGAACGTTCACAACACAGGCTAATTGCCACCGGCAGTGTCAGGCGGGAGCGTCACGCGGGGCGTCACGCGGGGGTGTCACAAGCGGCGTTAGCACGCGCCGCTGATCCCGACTGGGCGCGATTCGAGCACTGTTTTTCAGGCCTGCTAAACCGCTCAATACGGCTCACGTGTCTGGCGGCGGATTGCGATCACTATTGACATCGGGTGGCCGGATTGATCCCAGCCGTTGTCATGACGACGCAGCCAACACTGTTCACGCACTGTGAAATTCGACCTATCGCAGGTCTTGTGTGCCGGCTCCATGACATATATCTGTTGTACCCGTAATTACTATCGGCTGCGCCTTACCGAGGCGCAGCAGCAGGCGGAGCAACAATCAGTGACATAATACCATCGCGTTCGGCCCGGGGGCTTTGCACACATGCCGCGTTGAAGTCGCCCCGGTTTTACCGACGTTACTCATATGCGAATGATGGTGGTCTCGATCGGAAGACAGCCCTGCCATGCGGTGGCCGATGAAACAGCTGCACGTGAGACCTATGGTGGCGGCACGAATCATGGGCACATCTGTGTGTCTACCGCTTTTCCGTACCAAGGACGACTTGAAAGTGACATATATATGTCCATTTGCACATATGTAGCACCATGCTCACAAGTCGGGCCAGTTTCTGGAAGGATGAAAAACAATTCGCTTTCCAGCCTATGCAGGGAGGAGGTTATGTCGCTGAAAATCTGATCGCCGGGTGGGCGGACAACTTTACTTGGCACTTTGTCTCAGTTGGTTCCGTCGGTTACCTATAGGTCCGATAGCAACCAGTGCCACTCCTCGGAGGACACCCCGGTCGATGCTATCAAATGGGCTTCGCGCTACGCCGACGATTGACAATTGTTGCTGACCCCTCGATTGACCACACCAGGGCGTTGTACAGCTTCAACAACGGCGTCTTCCTGGCGAAGCTCCAGTAGTATCGACTGTGCCCGACGGGGTTCTAGAGCTGAGTATTTTTGCTCACTGGTGGCAGGCAGTGAAGGGCGGTTCCCTCTGCATTATAATTGCATCACGGATGGAAAGTATGTTGTGCCGATGATACCAAGTCCTTAGACTTTGCTCATTCTGGCGATAGAAGCATTTAGAAATACCAACAGAAGAAGATAATTTTCGGTGTCTTACTTCACTTTCAACTCTTTGATTGAACCACTGAACTCCTTGAAAATGAACCCAAGCAAGCATTACTCGCCTACTTCTTATCGACACTTGTCAACTTTAAAAACAAAATTAACATATTTCACATTATCTAGTCACATACAAACTCCTTCGCAGCTCCGTGAAGATATTAAGATTATCATTTGCAGTAATCTATTATGGCAACATTTATCATATGCCACAGCAAAAGTGAAGCTCCTTCCTTCTCTGTCGCCACATAATACGTTGTCATTTTGCGCCAGAAGCAATCGAACTCCTTATCAAGATCGACGCTCTCCCGAACATCTCCTGCTCCTCTCCTCGGTCTGGAGCAGGACTACCACACAGGACTACCACACAGGACTACCACACATGACTACCACACAGGACTACCACACAGGACTACCACACAGGACTACCACACAGGACTGCCACACAGGACTACCACACAGGACTACCACACAGGACTACCACACATGATTACCACACAGGATTACCACACAGGACTACCACACAGGACTACCACACAGGATTACCACACAGGACTACCACACATGACTACCACACAGAACTACCACACAGGACTACCACACAGGACTACCACACAGGACTACCACACAGGACTACCACACAGGACTACCACACATGATTACCACACAGGATTACCACACAGGACTACCACACAGGACTACCACACAGGATTACCACACAGGACTACCACACAGGACTACCACACAGGACTACCCCTAGCAGAGTATAAAGCGTGATAAATTTGGCAGCTGGAGGGTCATCTCTGGAGGTCGAACGCGTGATCCCATTACGCCGACTTTAAAAGCGCTAGGCCGGCGTAATATTGGTGACGTTGTCACTGAACGCGACAGCCTGGCCGTTTCCAGTACTCTGAATGAGTGTGTGGTCTCCGGTGGCGGGCCGGTCTCTGTTCACCCTGCGCGTACTGCTGACCTCAGCTGACCTCAGCGTGTTACTTAGGCTGTGGCGGTGGGTGCTGCACGAGACCCGTCTCTCGCTGGCGTAGAGGGCTTTCTCGTACAGCGCGGCGTCGTCATGGACACGCCTGCCGTCAACCATCACCAGCTCTCAGACTCGTGTCGAATTCGTTCGACAACTGGAAGGAGCCAACTAAAATGTCTTCTTTGACGTGATGTTAGTAAGTATGTTGCCGCACTTTGTGTAGCGCTTGTTGTACTTATACACATTAACCCGCGCCCCGTTGGGGGTAAATTTTACCCCTCAGGATTTTCTAAATAACTTAACTATGAGGGATAGTAGCGTGAAACTTAAAATAGCTTATGCTGCATCAATTCTACGTCTTCTCACAAAATTGCACTCAAATTAAGGTAGTGCTTTGGAAGATAATGACGTTTTAATGACGTCATGTCACGCCATTTTGGATGGAAAAACGATAAATGTTTGACATTTCGTAGAAAATGGAGTGTTAATGCAAATTGCACAAAAAAAACGCTAAAAGGACGGCAATGACATTACCTTCAAGATGGTTATCTCGGATTTACGAAATTTTAGGGTTTCCCCCCCAAAAAAAAATTGTTGTTGAAAATTTCCGTTTAAAAAAAAAAAAAAATTAAAAAACGGAATATAGGTTAGAGAACCAAGTATGGACGATACTCAAACCAAATTTCAAAGCAATATCTTTTTCTTTGACTGACTTGTGGCTCTCTAAGTATAAGTAACTCATGACGTCATTTGTGCTAATTTCTGTTTTTTGCTTTTATTGATTAGATACAGACAAATAAATACCACCGCTGTATGTCTGAGCCAAAGCTGGTCTAAGAACATGCCTTTTGTATTTATATTAATCAATTTCAAATTTTGACCTTATTGTGACCTGACCTTGACCTGAGGGAAATTATGTGGGGTTAGGTTGTGAAAATGGCTGTAACTATTGAATTATACGTGTAAAATAACCCCAAAAACATGTGTCGCATGACTTTCGTAGACTTGTGACCTTTTGTGACCTGACCTTGACCTTGACCTTTGCTTACAATTTCACTTTCGGCTTATACGGGAGATGCATTATACCTTTGAGAGCACCTTGTACGATAATAGTCACAATATAAGGCTTTGGATGGAAAGTATGGCTCAAAAACTAAAATACCTCAAGTTTGACCTTTGACCTGATGGTGACCTGACATGTGACCTTATTTTTTTTAATCGGGTGTTCATTATTTTTGTCTCCTTGAGAGCTTTTGATCGCCGCCTTGTGCGTCCCGCTGCGGTCATTGGTTCGGAAGATACGAGGGGGTAATATTTACCCTCCCTCCAAGCGGGGCGCGTTCGGCTGCCGACCCCAGCGGGGGCGGGTTAGTAAATAACCTGAGCCGCATATACATCTTCGCGGAATGGGTCAATAACCAGCAACCAGGTAATTGTATGAGCCATAAGAAAGTAGTACAGCACAACAAGTCTACCTTGCCTCATAACATGACCCATTATTGAAAATGCGGAACCAGCAACAGGGATTTACAACATGCAAAGACATACTTGGCAAATGACATGCCAGCGTAACGTAACTCATACAGAAAGCTTTGTGCATGGCAGCAAAATTAAACAGAGCAACTAGGGGAAGTTAACACAGCAGCGATTCTGTTCCGTTAACTTGTTAATCCGCGCGGCGCTTGGGTCTCCAGCCGAACGCGCCGTGCTGTGGGGGGGGGGGTAAAGTTTACCACCCTTGTATATTCCGAACCAATGGCCGCAGTGAGACGCACACTGCGGCGATCGAAAGATCTCAAGGAGACGAACATAAAGCATACACGAAAAACTTAAAATAAGGTCACATGTCAGGTCACAGTCAGGTCAAAGGTCGAAATCGAGATATTTGTGTTGATGGGCCATACTTTCCATAAAAGCCTTAGATTACGACCATTATCACACAAAAAGCTCTCAAAGGTATGATTCATCTACCACATTACCGAAAGTGAAATTGTAAGCAAAGGTCAAGATCAAGGTCAGGTCACAAAAGGTGACCTGACCTTGACCTTGAGTAAGACCTCTACTATTGGCAAGAGGTCTTCGAAAGTCATGCAACACATGTTTTAAGGGTATTTTTCACGTACAATTCGATAGCAGTATCCATTGTCAAACCCTGACCCCATATAATGACCCTTAGGTGAAGTTCAGGTGAAGGTCAGGTCGCAGGTCAAAATTTGAAATTGATTAATCTAAAAAACACATTTTTATAGACCAGTTTTGTCCCATAAATACAGTGGTTGTATTTATTAGTCTGTATCGGGTCCAAAAAAGCCATAATAACAATTTAAAAAGGACGTTATGAGATACTCATACTTATAGTGCCATAAGTCAGTCAAAAATAAAGATATTGCTTTGACATTTGGTGTGGGCATCATTGATACTTAATTTTCAAATATATATTCCGATTTTTTGAATATATTTGAAAATTTTGATTTTGTGAGAAAACAAAATCCCGAGAAAAAATCAGACTATTTGTTTTTATTTTTGGGGACCAAAGACTCTAAATTTCGAAAATTCGAGATCACCATGTAGACGAGAATGTCATTCCCTTCCTTTTAATGTTTTGTATTTGCAATTTACTTCAAAACTCGATTTTCCACGAATTTGTCCAACATTTATAGTTTTTCCACCTAAAATTTCATGACATGACGTCACTAAAATGTCATTATCTCCCAAACTGCTTTATCAATAGCAATTACATTTTGGAAAAAGACGTCGAATTGATGCAGCATAAGGTATCGTACATTTCACTTCGATATCTGTCATAGTTGTCAAGTTATTGAGAAAAAAGTTATTGAGTTTCGTTAAAGTACAATCCAGACGAAAGACGAAAGAAGCAAGAAAGACGCGACCATAGTAAAACTGTGATAACTAGGAGAGCTTTAGTTTTATTCGCAATTAATGGCAACATTCAATGCAAGTTCCTAAACAAACAGACGTTTCGACAAACAGGGTTTCTTCGTCAGTGTAAATTATCAATATTTTAATTCTAAAGACATTAGACAGACACAAATACATTCATACAAAGTCAAGCAATCACAATCAGCTTCAGGCAAACTAAGGTAAACATTACTTGCGTATTGATCTAAAATTATAGTTATAACACGTTCCTAGTTTTGACACGTCCTTTCCATTCGC
This sequence comes from Chirona hameri, assembly GCA_036785665.1. Taxonomy (NCBI): domain Eukaryota; kingdom Metazoa; phylum Arthropoda; class Thecostraca; order Balanomorpha; family Balanidae; genus Chirona; species Chirona hameri. The sequence goes on from JAXIVJ010002372.1 coordinate 89,723, forward strand.
ACATCTAAAACTGAACCACAATGCACAGCGACAGGGCGACAGTGTTCATTTTACATCTTCCTCTTCAATGCGATTTTCGCTCCAGATTTTGTCCAGGTAAAGAACCCAGGTTTTGTATTTAGTGTATCATCTAAGATAATATGAGCTGCTTCCATAGCTTTTCTGATTGATTTGGACATGCCTTCTTCAATAACATGAGCTCTTGCCCATGCTGGTAGTTTTTTTTTACATTTTTCAATGCGTAGGACAATTGCATTTGATCGATTATGGTTTCGGACGTCGCGTTTGTGCTCTTTTAATCTTGTCTCCAGTCCCCTTCCCGTTTCCCACACATACGACTTGTTGCATGAGCCAGAACATGGGATATTATACACGACACTGTCACTCCCTGAATTTACAATCTTAGGACGAGCCAAGTTTCCTATTTTCTTTCCAAACACAATAGCCACATTGGTGCCGGCAGCGCGAAGGCATGTGGCTATTGAGTCCGCCTGTTTTGAGCAAGGTATTGATATGAACCGACCTCGTTTCTTCTGCTCTTGTTTCCTTTTATGTTTTTCTTGAGCGCTTCTGTCTCTGATTTCTTCTGCTTTCTTTTTCATCCGGATTAAATAGCCTTTTGGGTATCGTAACTTTCCGAAAGTATTAAATATATGACTGATCTCTTGCAGAAAATAATTACTGCAAATGCGGCAGGCCCCTAAGAAAAAAACAATGTTGTAATGTTTCTCTTAGTTTGCCTGAAGCTGATTGTGATTGTTTGACTTTGCATTAATGTCTTTGTGTCTAATGTCTAATGTCTTTAGAATTAAAATATTGATAATTTACACTGACGAAGACACCCTGTTTGTCGAAACGTCTGTTTGTTTAGGAACTTGCATTGAATGTTGTCATTAATTGCGAATAAAACTATCATGTCTGATACATTACATTCGTCTAATCGCATCGATGGCAATGTTAACGTAATGAAAGAATTCGACATAAGAAAAACGATAGCGAGTAACCTCAACCGATGCAAGTTTTTGAAAGACTGTTTAGCCGAAATGGTGCTACCCAAGTCAGCACCGACACAATTGCATAATGCCAAGAAGCCTTTCAGTGCATCAGCAAGGGCTTATCTGGAGGACGCTTGCGTTGATCTTAAAGACAGGGTATACGAGCTGAAAGACGAACTGTTGGGCGCCCCACTGGCCAGCCATCTCGAATCGAAATCAGCGACATGGAACGAACGACAACGAAGCAGCTTGAATCAAAAGTTAAAACAGCTGTGCAACAACAGTAAGTGGAAAGACGCTGGCAATGCCAATATCGTGACCAACATAGCTATGCGCCCATTTTCCCAAACCGAGAAAGAAGCTCTTTCCCTCGGACTTAAGTTTGACTCGGGGAAAGATCGATTCTCCTTTGTGGAACACGTTGATCGTTACTATAAGAGGGATGACAGTGACACGGATAAGGGGTTTATGCAAGGGATACTCACGGTATGCAACGCATTGGCTGACAAAGAACTGAATAGCCTACTAAGAAGGTATGTAATAGCACTAGAAGGCCTTGCCATGGACAAAAATATAGTCGTAACACAAGCAGACAAGGGGGTGGAGATATTATCATGGACAGTTCCCAAATCTGGAGAAACTATAAGTGGGATGACAGTGACGCGGATAAGGGGTTTATGCAAGGGATACTCACGGTCTGCAACGCATTGGCAAACGCAACCACAAACCTGGCAGACACAGAAACCTATGAAAATAAAAAAGTCGGGGTTTTCCACGAAACAAAGCCTTAACTTTAACAAAAAGGCACGGCAAATTATGAAACAGTCTGAAGAAGGCAATATATTTTTCCATCTGCTGGAGGAATCTCCCAGATCTCCGCGTCTAAGAGGTCTACCTAAAGTACACAAGTTATGGCTGCCTATGCGACCAATCATTTCAGGTATCGGCAGCAGAGTTCGTCACGGGCTGTGCCGGCCCTGGCTTGGGCCTTGGACCTGGCCTGGCCTGGGCTGGGTCTGGGCTGGGCCCCAACTTTAATGAAATCATCGGGCTCTGGACGGGCCTGGGCTGAGAATGTTGAAGCTCAGGTCAGAGCTGAAAAAATATATATTTCAACCAGCAGTTCACTTCCACAGAAACACACTGTTGCTGTGGCTGTGGCTTTTTGTTTGTTTTTGGTTAGCATAGTTGGTTCATTGGTTCACATTTATAGTATACAAGTAAATATGCTAGGACAGTGATTGCAAATTTTGTGAAAATATTTATGTGCTTAATCTGAACGGGCCGGACTGGGCCTGGGCCTCATTGTTATAAATTTGACCGGGCCTGGTCCGGGCCTGGGCTTGGAGTTCATGGGCCTGGGCCGGGCTGGGCTGGGGGTTGGTGGGCCCGTGACGAACACTGGTCGGTAGTGCACCTCACAAGCTCGCAAAAATTCTGGCCAAACCACTGACGAGGGCACTCGGTACAATCAGTGGTGCTCACATCAGAAACACATCAGAGATGCGAGAAATTAGCTAGCTTTGATGTGAAATCACTTCACCAACGTGCCCGTTGAAGGTGCCTTAGAAGCAATATGCAAAGTTGTCGATCTCTTGGATAAACGGACCCTCCCACTACCAAAATCCCAGTATTTATAATTTATTTCTCTATGCATGCATATCAATGCCTTTTCCTTCAATGGGCATGGATATGCACAACTAAGCGGCTTGGCTATGGGTTCTCCACTGAGCCCTGCAGCTGCTTGTTTTTACATGGAACGCCTGGAAGTGGAGAAATTCCGAGACATTATTGGACCTGGGTGCACATGGATCCGATACGTTGATGACGTACTAGTAGTAGTTCCAGAAAACGTCAACTTGGAAGACAAACTACTAGCTCTAAATGCAGTGGATAAAAAAATACAATTCACAGTTGAACTTGAAAATGATAGCAAAATACAATTTCTGGACACACTGATCATGAGAAGTGGAAGTACGACAACATTTACAGTATATCGCAAACCTACAAATAAGGAAGATTATGTTCATTTCTTCTCTGGCTATAACGAACGCGTAAAACATGGGATCATCATTGTTTTTTCTTACGGGCCTTCCCCATTTGCAGTGATGATTTTCTGCAAGAGGAGATCAGTCATATATTTAATACTTTCGGAAAGTTACGATAACCAAAAGGCTATTTAATCCGGATGAAAAAGAAAGCAGAAGCAATCAAGACAGAAGCGCTCAAAACATAAAAGGAAACAAGAGCAGAAGAAACGAGGTCGGTTCATATCAATACCTTGCTCAAAACAGGCGGACTCAATAGCCACATGCCTTCGTGCTGCCGGCACCAATGTGGCTATTGTGTCTGGAAAGAAAATAGGAAACTTGGCTCGTGCTAAGATTGTAAATTCAGGGAGTGACAGTGTCGTGCATAATATCCCATGTTCTGGCTCATGCAACAAGTCGTATGTGGGGAAACGGGAAGGGGATTGGAGACAAGATTAAAAGAGCACAAACGCGACGTCCGAAACCATAATCGATCAAATGCAATTGTCCTACACATTGAAAAATGTCCAAAACTACCGGCATGGGGAAGAGCTCATGTTATTAAAGACGACATGTCCAAATCAATCAGGGAAGCTATGAAAGCAGTTAATATTCTCTTATATGATACACTAAATACAAAACCTGGATTCTTTACCTGGGAAAAATCTGGAGAGAAAATTGCATTGAAGAGGAAGATGTAAAATGAACACTGTCACCCTGTCGCTGTGCATTGTGGTTCAGTTTTAGGAGATATTAAAATGGAAGGGACGTGTCAAAACTAGGAACGTGTTATAACTATAATTTTATATCAATACGCAAGTAATGTTAACATATGTCATCTGACATCACTCACATACAAAATTAGATTGGATATGATGGATCTTGGATCTTATTATATGAATAGTGCATGAGGGAGCGGGCAATAGTCGAAAATATTGACCGATGTGACGTCACTGTAGCCCGAGGGTGGAGACCGTATAAAGTGCCATTGCCCGAGGCGAAGCCGAGGGCAATGGCACTTTATACGGTCTTCACCCGAGGGCGACAGTGACGTCACATCGGTCAATATTTTCGACTATTGCCCGCTCCCCCATGCACTATTGATTTTATTACATGGCTACTGGCCAGCCCTGCCATTTTTTGAATAAGCGTGTTCTATTTGTTTGTCACATTCCCTCACGGCCTCATATGTTTTCATATGATTTCGAGACCAAGATGTGTGCATATAAAAAAGGAAGAAGCTCAAAGCGCGGTTTTTCGGGCATGCTTGTAAGATTAGGATAATTATCCAGTGGCATTAACTACGACTCCTTACAAAATGAAAATGACTTTCTACCTGAATGTGGCAAGAATTGTTTTTTTTGGAAAGCACAAATGCACGCGCAACTTACTATTTATTGCCCGCTACCATGACAACCATGAAATCCTCAAAACCTAATGCAACTTCCAACTTGAGGTGCTATAAGTTTTATTGTGCTGTTTGACGTCGTCATGGCACCGGGCAATAGGCAAAAATATCACATGAGCCGTTAACATACGAGCCGTGTAATAAAGAATAATACGCAAAAATGCACAGTACTTAGCAGTTCTTGATTGACAAAGTGTAATAATGTATAAGGTATTCTACCACTTCTATTTACAATATGGTTATAAAGTTACGATCTCCAAGATTGTAATACAAAAATACAGATATAAAAATAATTTATCTTCGTAAATGATCTGGTGGATCTCTCGAACAAGACTGACATTTGGATATGGAATACCAGTGGATCCCTTGACAATAAATTGCTGAACATCGTGGATCCACATCTGTTCTAGTTCCATTTACAGTGAGGTTAACTAGTTTGTTAGTTCCAGTTCCATTTACAGTGAGGTTAACTAGTTTGTTAGTTCCAGTTCCATTTACAGTGAGGTTAACTAGTTTGCTAGTTCCAGTTCCATTTACAGTGAGGTTAACTAGTTTGTTAGTTCCAGTTCCATTTACAGTGAGGTTAACTAGTTTGTTAGTTCCAGTTCCATTTACAGTGAGGTTAACTAGTTTGTTAGTTACGATCTCCAAGATTATAAACTCAGAAATAATTTATCATTATATATGGTGTTAGTCCTCTCGAACAAGTCTGGATTGTGGATATGGAATACCAGTGGATCCATTGACAATAAATTGCTAAAGATCTTGGATCCCAGTGGATCCCTCGACAGCTTAACCCGCGAGCTACTGGGGGGGGGGGCTATTTTTTGCCCCCCTCCCGTTATTTTGCCATAACTCTTAAACGAACACCGGTATCGTCACCAAACTTTCAGAACCTTCTCTCACATCAATTATACACATGTTGGCGAAAGTAAAAATATGAGGTTATGATAGGTCAACCGGGAATGACGTCAGAGTGACATCATGTTCTTCGGTTTTGGTTGCAAAATAATGGTTTGCGGAAAACGCTGTCAAAGGTACGATGTTTGAGATAAACTAAATTGTCTTAAATCAAATTACTGACAATAGACCGGGATATCAAACTGCTATCTCGGCATTTTGAGGTTTTTTTATTCAAAATTTTGAGAAATCCAAATAAATTTTTTTTAACAAAATTTTCAAGAAAAAATCAGACGTATAAAAAAAGGAATATATGTGATCGAGACGTGTGCGGTGAATATGTGTACCAAATTTGAAGTCGATATCTTAAAAAATGACTGAGTTATGACCTTTAAATGACAAAAATTGACCACCTCTCACAGCATTACTATGCATAAAAAACATTACTATGCATAACATGCATACAGCATTACTATGCATACAGCATTACTATGCATAAAGCTTTACTATGCATAAAGCATTACTATGCATATTTCCATTTTTGGTTTTTACTTCTATTTATATGGAACAAACAATGTTTTAAGGTCATTTTACGCGTTCTAGACGATAAACAAACCCATAAACATGTGTTACAACGCCTAATGACCGTAATCTGCAGTTTGACCTCGTGACCTCGGATGACCTTGACCTGACCCAAGGTCATAAACAGCTTAGAAAGGTACTTAGAAGTGTCAGACACACGAATCATACCGATTTATCGACAGCTTATGCGTTTAATATCGCAATTTTGCGCGACAATTCCATCCATCGAGACCTTTTGACACGGTCAAACATTTTGTACTTGACCTGACCTGTGACGTCATCGGTGACCACCAGGTCAACAATATTATGTTTCCCTCGATAAATTTCCAAGGGCTATCGAATGCCGTTTGAATTGTTACATTCTGTCCAGTAGTTCCGGAGATGCGAGGGGGGGGGGGGGGCAAAGAATAGCCCCCCCAGTAAGTCGCGTTATGAAATATACCCCAGTAACTCGCGGGTTAACGGATCCAGTGGAGAAACAATAAAGTGGATCTGAGATCTGAGAAGATAAGGAATCCAAATAATTGTTTCGGATGAAGAGGTATATTTTGAAATCCATACACATTTTCCTGGTGAAGCCTGGTGAAAACAGATATAAAATTCAACACGTGCAAATATCCGATATCACCAATAGGTACAATATTGCAACAACAAGGGAGACATATCAGATAGTTTTTTATAAAATAAGTGACATGAAAGCTCTCAACTTCAGCTACGTTTTGTGCTGTCGGATTTTGTTGTTTCTGGCCGGCCCTGACCGGTCGGGTGCGGTCAGGTGCTGCGCTGCTGCATGTACTGAGCCGGGCTGCTCCCAGCCATACAAAGGTGTCAGTGCCTGGGGCGTCGTTGCTAACAGGAAATAGCATGGCAGCACTGACAGCTAATCGTCTGCAGAAAATACATTATAAGGATGTCACGATTGTTCATGGGAAGTTTTATTTTGAATTCTACTCATGTCAATTTGAATATTAATTATTATTTTTTGTTTGAGAAGACTTATCTCAATTTTTAATTTGCTTGTTTTAATTCGAAGCTGAAATGGTACAGTCGTTGTTTTTCCCCAGCTTGCGTTATGCTATCTCGACGCTCCCTTTCTGAAGCGCTCGCCTGCTCAACGCCAGCCGGAGCGACATGTTCTCTGTCGTCACTTGAAACACTGTAGTTTCGAATCTCTGGAAGTAAACAATCCGATGATTGTCTCACGAGTGTTTCCGAATTTTGCGAAGACCGAGAACCATCTCTTGTTCGTTTAATTCGAATGCTACTTCAAAAATGTTTTTTTCCGCTTTGGGAAAATGACTCGGAAACAAATGCGTAACAGTTTAACCCGCGCGGCGCTGGGGGGTAAATTTTACCCCCCCTCCCGGATTTTCTCCATAACTTGAAAACTATGACAGATATCGAAGTGAAACTAGCAGTACCTTATTGTGCATCAATTCTACATATTGTGTTTATAATTTTGTTGAAATTCGTGAGAATTTTGAGGAGATAATGACGTTTTAGTGACGTCATGTCATGTCATTTTTGGTGAAAAAACGTTAAATGTTTGACAAATCGTAGAAAATAGCGTGTTGATGGAAATCGCAAATAAAAGGCGTCAGAAGAAAGGAAATAACATGGTCTTTAAAATGGCTATCTCGGATGTTCAAAATTTTGGGTTTTTGTTTTGACCCCAAAAATGCAAAAAACTTATTTTTGGGGAAGAATTTCCACAAAAGTTTTTTGTTTGATTTTTTTTAAAAAACCGGAAGACATATTAGAGAACCGAGTATGAACGATGTTCAAACCGAATTTCAAAGCAATTTCTTTATTTTTGACTGACTTATGGCTCTCTAAGAATAAGTAACTCATGAACGTCATTTTTTAATTGCGTTTTTTTGCTTTTACTGACCAGATACAGACAAATAAATGCCATCACTGTATTTCGAAGACAAAATTAGTCTAGAAACATGCAACGTTTATTTAGATTAATCAATTTCAAATTTTGACCTTATTGTGACCTGACCTTGACCTGAGGGCGATTATATGGTGTCAGGCTGTACAAATGGCTGCTTCTATCGAATTCTACGTGTAAAATAACCCATACAACATGTGTCGCATGTCTTTCGTAGACCTGTGACCTTTTGTGACCTGACCTTGACCTTGACCTTTGCTTAACATTTCACTTTTACTTATGCGGGAGATGCATTATACATTTGGGAGCGCTTTGTGAGATAATAGTTGCAATACAAGGCTTTGGATGGAAAGTATAGCCCAAAAACCCAAATACTTACATTTTGACACTTGACCTGACCGTGACCTGACATGTGACCTTATTTTAAGAATTTCGAGTGTTCATTCGATTATTCTCGTTGAGAGCTTGCAATCGCCGCATTGCGCGTCTCGCTGCGGTTATTGGTTCGGAAGATACGAGGGGGGGGGGTAAAATTTACCCCCCAGCGCCGCGCGTTCGGCTGGAGACCCCAGCGCCGCGCGGGTTAATGTTTAAACATAAACATTTCCACCCAGATACCAGTGCACCAGTTTACCTAAATGCCAGTGCACAGCGTCCACAGCATACCAAGACGGTCTCGATATCGGCGAGACCCAGTAAACAACAACATCCTCACTCCCACGCGACGCTTAACAGTGAATATACCATCTGTGTATCACATGTGGACAGATCAGTGTCTATGTTTGTCCAGCTGTGCATTCTGTTCTCTGTGTGTACCTATTACCTGGTGTATGTTAACTATTCGTCCTATGTTACCTATGTTTATTACCTATTCGTCCAACAGTGTATATTACCTGGGGATGGCCTCGGCCAACTTGTCCAGGCTGTCGGCCGGCTCCATCGGAGTTCGCTCGAACAGCCTGCTCGGCACCACGGTGAGAACGTTCGAGTGAGAGTTCTTGGGCCGCTCCTGCTCTCGGCGCAGCGAGCGCAGGCGGAAGAAGAACACATTGGACATGCTGCAAACACGTCCGGTCAGAAGTGGTCTTCGACTCCTGACGGAGCGGCTCGGCGACGACCCGCGAAGGACCGCCGGGGTCGGTCGGAGAGTCGCGCCGCGGACACCCGCAGGGTGCAGAGGTTCGCAGAGGTGCGCAGGGGCTAGCGGAGTCTTCTGGAGGCACGTGGAGGCTCGCAAGGGGCTCACACGGACTCCCGGAGGCTCGTAGAGATTGGTGAGGTGACGATGGAGCTTTGGGGGTCTCGAAGTGGTGGTGCAAAAGTACAAACTCGCCAACACACATTAGGAGGAAAGGAATTTGACCGAGGCCGAATTTGGCTGCCTTAACCCGGCATTGACGTGGGGGGGGGGGGATATTGCCCCCCCCCCTCACACCTGACAAACTTTCGCAATAGCTCAAAAACTAACAGCGCTATGAATGCGAAACTTAGGAACCTTCTTTCTCATACATCACTGTTTTGTCTTTCGTGCAAAAATGAAGCAATGTCGTCGACAAATTTGAGATATAGCCAATTTAGTGACGTTACACAGAGTTTGACGAAACAAATCATCTAAGCTTTAACAGGCCGTACAAAGACCATTGTTTTGCGAAAAATGCAATAAAAACGTCAACAAATAGCGAATGACAAGGGTAACAACATGGATATCGGACATTTTAAAATTGTGGTTTTGACCTCCAAAATTAAAAAAAAACTACTTAAAAACAATGCCCTAAAAATCGAAATGTTCAAACATTAAAAATAAAAACGGAATATATGTTGGAGAACCACATATGGACAATACTTAACCAAATTTCAAAGCAATATCTTTATTGTTGACTGACTTATGGCTCCCTAAGTATGAGTAACTCATGACGTCATATTTTGAAATTTCGTTTTTTTTTGTCATTTAGTGACTAGATACAGACAAAGAAATGTCAGCACTGCACATCTGATACACAGACATCCCGCATGAACTTAAAAGATTGTTGGCAAAGGCCAAGGTCAAGGTGAGGTCACAAAAGGTCGCAATGCACAGAAGATCTACGAAAATGATGCGACACATGTTTTATGGGGTAGTGATCATGGTCGCAATCAAAGGCTTTGGATGGAAAGTATGGCCCATAACTCAAATGCCTCGACTTTGACCTTTGACCCAACCTTGACCTGATATATGACCTCAATTCGAAAATTTCTGGTACGCGTTAAATGCAAGAACGTTCGAATGCCGCCTTGCGCGTCTCGCTGCGATAATTGGCTCCGGAGATAACGTGGAGGGATATTTGCCCCGGTCAATGCCGGGTCAAGTCGCGTTAGACGACTCAGGACTCACTTCAGGAGGTATGCGAAATGGACCGGATACCGCTTGCAGCATACTGTTCATTGGTTGACCCTTTATAAGGCCTGTTTACAAAGCATACCAATACTCAATTCCTAGGAAAATAATTTCCTAGGAATTGAGACTTTTGAGCTTTTTGTAATGAAATTTCCCTAGCCTCAAAATATTGGTTTAGTCTGTTTAAAAACTGCTGTTTGAGCACGAGAATACACAAAGGTACTTTTCCATAGGCTATGTTTAATCCGTTTTGACCTACTCGCAAGTTACATAGCATGTGCTACATGTTATTCAATGGCTTTTGGGAAAACTTTTGGGAGAGTTGCTCAGTAACCTGTGCAAGGTCAGCTGAGATCCTCTGAGGTCACCAGCACCATTTTTTAATAACTCTTGATAGAATAAAGATAGAGACATGCAACTGACACCACTCTGTTTGTCTCAAGACGCGTCGCCCCATATGCAACATGACATACCTTGGCCAAACCTGGTTACCTGGTGACCATGACCTGAGGTCAAATTTTGCTGTTGATCTAACACGGTCACCATCAATATGTCCAATATAAATTCGTCGTGACGGGACAAACACGATGGTTTTACAATGATTTTTCTGTGTTCAACCGAAAACAAGTTATTCACGAAAAACGTTTTTGGAAGAAAATGCCATCGTGACCTTTGTAAGAAAGGGGCCCTGGATCCTAACTATTGACCTGAGTTAAAACTTAACTCCTTTGGCAATTGCATTTTCAAGACCCTTCGATTTTGCTTTTCTCGTTTCTTCCTAGCTGTCATGGTTCCCGATATATTTTGGGGTTTCTCGATCAAATCCTATATATGGAATATTTGACATTTGGTGACCTCGTAACCTCAATATTGACCTGAGGCAAAAGATACACGAAGTAACTTCGAATGTCCTTGTCAAAAGCTTTCGAACTTTGTTTTCTGCGTCTTTCTAGCCCTTTTAGTTTTCGAGTTAGTGGAGGGGTCATTTTGACCTCCGCGAGGGCGAAGTTGTCTCAGAGGTCCACCGGGGCGCGGGATAAAGACAGGTTATAGGTCAAAATTGAGGTAACGTATCAGGACATATTTCATATCAATGGCCTTCCAGTGAGATTATCTAACAAACTGATCCATAATATAATATGCATATATCCTGCGTGGACATAGTCCGATTCAAGCAAAGGTCAAAGTCAGGTCCCAAACGTCACTCTTGGTTACCATCAGATCTACAATCGCCTTCTGGCACATGTTTTACGACTTACTTTAGAGCTAGAGCTAGAGCTATTCTCCTTAATGGAACTGATCCTATGGTCATACAGTGAATAACTGGCTCAATATCGGCAACGACAATATTGCCGATGATATCTGTGCCGCCATGACGCATACTCCCATCAACAAAACTTGATTAGCAGCGAGTACATGCACGGCGGGCCTTCCTGGTCGGAAGGAGATGGCGTGGCCAGCTGCCGAACAACCCATATAGTTGCGTCAGCAGTTCTGAAATAAACAAAGCCAGCTTTCGCCTGTCCACAAATAACACGGCCCCTTTTTTACTTTGCGATAACGAAATGCGTGTAGAGCCTGGCTAAGTCTGTTCTAAAATGGAATGCTGTTGATTGTACTACATATTTCCTCAAATATTTGTATTTATTTGGAGTGAATCTTTATTTTGAACTTTACAATTAATGCAAAATACATCCCAGAACTCCGATTTATACCATTATGCAAGTTTACGATCACCCATTTTATGAAGAAAAAAATACAAAGACCACAACTCGGTATAACACTGAAATCCAACATTTTACGTTAGCTAACCCAAGACCAATAGTCATTCACAAGCGGTCCCCGCTTGCTTCGCTGCACCAAGAGACCACACCGTTGGCGTCGGTGGTGCCGTTAACTTATTTGGGGTTACACTGAAACGTTGGAAAATTGCATTTATCAACCTGTGATCCGTCAAACGGGAGTGCATTTCAAGCGCAGCATGCATGTTCTTCGAGAATATATATCATAATGTGATATTTGGTGGCAATTAGAGGTGCCACCTTTCTATCCGCTTACCCACGAGACGTGGGTAGTTACTACCCACGTGGGTAGTTGTGGGTAGCACAAGCAATCATTTGGCCGAAGTGGGTAGTTGGCGGGTAGCAGAATTTTCAACTTTTCAAAAAAGGAAAGTTTTAAACCTCATTTCAGTGACTGCGCTTTCATTTCAGCAATATCATTCAAGTTTATTGCATGAATTTGCATAATTTAAAGGTTTTTGCTTTAATTTTCTTCAATCCCAAAATAGTACAATTTATGTTGAATGTAGTTGTGGGTAGTTGACAGCTTATTTGTGCACGTGGGTAGTGGTGGGTAGTTGAACAGTGTTTGCGGCGCGGCGCGGGCAGTCACAGGCCTGACAAGTGGCAGCTGTAGTGGCAAGCTTTGCCGACCCGAATTACGCCGACCAAAACAGGTATTACAGCGTTGTATTGATTTAGCGGCCCCGTTCAGCTGAGGTCCCTAGAACCATCGTAGTTCGAGCTAATGCTAAAAGTAATTTTTTCAAGCGCCGGCTATTTGGATTCCATTTATCATTGCGAGAGAATGAAAACATGCCTCTTCTGGCGCGTGCTGTGACCGACATGGGCATTGGAGCGACTTGATTTTTCGTCATGGATGAAAGCAGCTTGAAGCTGTCGTGTGTGAAAATTTAACCGTCATCGGTGCTGCCGTCTGTGCTGTGCGTGTGGCTAAAGAAATGAGGACACATACACAGACAGATACACAGACAGACGACAGACGTACGGCTAGAAAATTAGTGATATAGACAAGCGGTCCCTGCTTGCTTCGCTGCGCGAAGAGGCGACGCCGTTGGCGTCGGTGGTGCCGTTAACTTATTTGGGGTTACACTGAATCGTTAGAAAATTGCATTTATCAACCTGTGATCTGTAAAACGGGAGTGCTTTTCAAGCGCAGCATGTTCTTCGATAATATATATAACCAGTAAGGCGCCGTAGTCGGCGATGAACGAGCGAACGAGAACGAAATGTATAATTAGAGCACAATCAGCTCAGCCGTTCCTGAGATATAGAATAGGGGTGTGCACGCGCGCACGTGCAGAGGCACCCTATCCCTGACTTGTGGAAAGGCGGCGACTGAGAGGTCCCTAACCACACACCAAATTTAAACACAATCGGCTCAGCCGTTCCTGAGATATAGAATAGGGGTGTGCACGTGCGCACGTGCAGAGGCACCCCACCCCTGACTTGTGGGAAACTGGCGGCTGAGATGTCCCTAACTGCAAACCAAATTTGAACACAATCGGCTCAGCCGTTGCAGAATTTTTGCGAGAAAACGCTTTTCAACACCCCTCACGTGGCACGCGCCACGCGCAGTGGTAGTCACCCACATGAGTCACCACCGGTCTCAAACATGAAAAATTGGATGGCGCTGCTCAGCAAAGAAGTCCGCTTGTCAATCGGACGAGTGGTTGTAGATATATGAGCTTCTCAAAAGCGTCGCTACGTGTCGGGTCGGGCCGGGCCGGGCAGGGCCGCTCATATTCAGATTTTTCCCATATACCACGGAAGGACGAGCGAGCGCTTCGCGCTCGCTCGTAATAATATGATATTTGGTGGCGAGCTTTGGCGACCCGAATTACGCCGACCAAAACAAGTATTACAGCGTTTTATCGATTTAGCGGCCCCGTTCAGCCGAGGTCCCTAGAACCAATAGCATCGAGCTAATGCTAAAAGCTTTTTCAAGCGCCGGCTATTTGGATTCCATTTATCATTGCGAGAGAAGGAAAACACGCCCCTTCTGGCGCGTGCTGTGACCGACACCGGCATCGGAGCGACTTTATTTTTTGCCGAGGATCGTCACAAAGCTTGAAGTTATCGTGTGTGCAAAGTTCACCGTCATCGGTGCTGACGTCTGTGCTGTGCGTGTGGCTAAAGAAGTCAGGACACATACACAGACAGACGTACGGCTAGAAAATTAGTAATTTAGATTCAACTACCACACACAATCTTGCAAAAAAATATAACATGTTATGCTCAAAATGTGTATGGTTGACCAAATTATTACCTTCGGAATTTTGATAGTCTCCAACGAAACTTAACGGATAAAAAGCTCAGCTAATTTTACATAAGAAAACGTTTCAATGCAACAAATACTGCTACTGCCAACAAGGCCGGTTGAGCTTTGTCAGCGTCTTTATTATGAATTGTCATACTCTCGATGAGTTGCCCATGACTTGGGTGTCCTGTGGTCTATGGTACCGATAGCCGACGACTGCATGTTTCCATGATATGGACAGAAGATAGTGTTACATTTGCGAAATCATTTGTGTTGGCGCTGTGTGGAGCAAACACCTATCTTCCGGTATATAGACCCCTGTTTCTGCTTGTCTAAGACTTCGAACTCAGACTTTAAACCAATGAAATGATTTGATCTTCTTCCATTGAGAAAATGATAAGATATTGTAAAGATAGATGCACTGCTGTTGGTGTTGGCGAATGTATATTAATCCGCACCCCGCTGGAGGGGGGGGGGGGGGGGGGTAAATTTTACTCCCCAACCTCTCGGATTTCCTCAATAACTGGAAACCTATTGCAGAAGGGAAGTCAAACTTTGAGTACCTTATTCTGCGTCAATTCTACGTCTTCTCGCAAAATTGCACTGAAATTGACGTAGCATTTTGGAAGATAATGACGTTTTAATGACGTCATGTCATGCAATTTTGGGTGGAAAAACGATAAATGTTTGAAAATTCGTAGAAAATCGAGTTTTAATGCAAATTGCAAATGGAAAATGTTAAAAGAAATTAAATGACATTCTCTTCAACATGATTTTCTTAGATTTGCAACATTAGGGTTTTTTGACCCCCCAAAATAAAATAAACTTTTTTTCCGCAATTTTTTAAACGATATAAGGAACGGAATATATATTAGAGCCCCAAGTATGGACGATACTCAAACTAAATTTCAAAGCAATATCTTCATTTTTGACTGACTTATGGCTCCTTAAGTATAAGTAACTCATGACGCCATTTATTTCATTTCCGTTTTTTTGGCTTATAGTGATTAGATAAAGACAAATACATACCATCGCTGTATTTCTGAGAGAAAGCTGGTCTAGAAACATGCCTTTTTTATTTAGATTAATCCTTTTCAAATTTTGTCCTTATTGTGACTTGACCTTGACCTGAGTGTCATGATATGGGGTGAGGTTGTGAAAATTGCTGCTGCTATCGAATTCGACGTGTAAAATAACCCATACAACATGTGTCGCATGGCTTTCGTAGACCTGTGACCTTTTGTGACCTGACCTTGACCTTGACCATTGCTTACAATTTCACTTTAGCTTATACGGTAGAATAATTATACCTTTGAGAGCACGTTGTGCGATAATAGTCGCAATATAAGGCTTTGGATGGAAAGTATAGCCCAAAAACTCAAATAGCTGAAGTTTGACCTTTGACCTGATCGTGACCTGACATGTGACCTTATTTTAAGAATTTCGATACGCATTATATTCGTATCCTTAAAAGCTTTCGATCGCCGCCTTGCGCGTCCCGCTGCGGTCATTGGTTCGGAAGATACAAGAGGGAGGGGGGGGGGGTAATATTTACCCCCCATCGTTCGGCTGCCGACCCCAGCGGGGCGCGGGCTAAACCATAAGAATACATGGTGAAAGTGATTGGAGCATGCTTAAACAGATACAAATGTCCTTTGTTCTATTCAGCTCCCATCTTCCGGTCTATTTCTGCGATGCAACACATTTTTTACGGTTGGATTTCTCAGCCTCAAAGCTAGAGCCTTGGGAGGCTCTGCAAAGTGTTCACTCTCAGGATTAAATCTTACCTCACCTGAAAGGTTAAACCAACTCTAGCTAACCGAAATGTGATCCCAACATAGACGAAAAGGACTCGCGTCTTGTACAATCAGCCCGTTCGCAATATCATGTGTTTATGTAAAGGTGTTAGTTGATACGCTGCGAAGTCTTACATGTCAGACTATGTAACATTTATTACAGCAAAACTTCATCACATGGATCAACAGCTTTAACCCTATTCCTTGCGGGGGAGGGGAGATTTTGCCCCTCCAGGTGGCTTACGCATGCTGCTCCCAAACTACTGGAGGATTCAATTGAGCATGTCGTGTCAAAATTGTGAAAGAATCGGCCCAGCGAAGGAGGTTCCATGTTCCTGTTTTGGGGAGGGTGTTACGAATGCGGTTGTGCGGCGCATACTTCCTTCGTAGTTTGCGCTGCAATAAAGGCGTCAGAAACATTTTAATTGCAATATGCATCATAAATACTGGGATTGTACATATTTTTGGGCAAAGGGCGCACTCAGGTACAAAAATGGAGGCGACCTCGTCCCCCAAATAAAGTCCAAATTCGAATTAGTAAGATGATAAAAAAGCGTTACGCGCAGGGTGCCCCACGTTGTTTACCCTGGATCCGCCTATGCGCAATATATTACATTTAGCAAACTACAGCAAATAATGTCCACATGTGACGTTCATACCGTCCCAAACAATCAAGAAGAACACATATTTGTTCTCAGACCCCCCCCATTTTACATCCCTTGAATATGCCTATGATTTTTCATTTTGTTATTTGTCTTTTGATATGTTGACGACTAGTACATTTCAAGCTCAAAAACTTTTGTTGGATGCAAATCGGTCGAACCATATGACCACAATGACCAATCAAAAAACACCCCAAATGTTCGTACCTTTGGCGCCCTGGACCCCCTTTTTTACCAAAAAAATAATTCGGGTTTAACAAAGAAAGATCTTTTGATGACGAATCGAATGGTTTTGTCCCATCGAAATCGACCGAGCGGTTCTTGAGATCTCGGGGGGGGGGGGGGGGGGGGGTAGAATCTGCCCCTCCCCGCACGTTAACGAAATTCTAGCCGCCCGCAAGGAATAGGGTTATATCCCATATATCTCATCAAAATAACGATGAGACAGGCATGCTAGCAGCCCAATTATGTGATATGAGTGCAGCTTCTGTCAAAGGAACACCTGGTAATAATAGGTAATGAATCAGCACCAATTTCAGGCAAATTAGCTTAATTGTACCTTCAAATTCATGGCGTCTGATTTTATAGTTTTGAGTCCCGACTTTTTTAAACGATGGGTCGTAATGGATATCACATACAATATAACTATATAGGCTCATGCACACCGACATACCCTTTTTGACCCAGAGTCATTTTGCAAGAAAGGTGCCTTGTAACCGACAATGCCTTGAATATCGGCCTTACTGTCTGTGCATTAGCCAGAGCACGTTGAGGTGCCTCCGCCTCCGGCTACTCGGCATTTCAGCAGTTCCCTATACACAATGTGTCAAAAGCGTCAATACCAGCCACAGACGAACACGGCGCTTCTCTCCACCCTCGGTATGTTATCACCAATAGATACCACTGCCACCTATGTATAGCAGCTCGTCTGACGGAGCTGTGTACCAGCTGAATACCAACACGTCATACGAGTCTCGGCACGGCGTCTGTTGCTGCAGAGACGCCACGCCCGGAAAACGCGCTGCCTCCGTAACTCGCCCGAGGCTATGTGACGTCACTAGCCTTCTGGATACTCATCGCAGTCCAGGCTCCGCTACAGGGGTGTTAAGAAGTGCCAACCCACCACATACAGCTGGCGCCAAAATATGCCCTATTAGAAATTGCCTCGGGCCGAAAATATCAGATTTTGACCAAATGTTTTTGCTGTGTGGTCATCAATCATGTAATGAGTAGTGCATCACTACACATATGTTTTAAATTCGCTGCCAAGTTTCTTTTTCTACCATTGCTAGTTGTCAACACCCCATACCACCAATCACCAACCTTAGGCCGATATCTACTAGGGCCATTTCTCTCAGATCGTCCTCATTTCTCGCCAAAAATATGTCCTGAAATGTTGGGAGCCTCGGGGGGGGGGGGGGGGCACCCATATCAAAGTGCCCCCCTATACGCGAACGGAGCCACTTCCATTGATTTAACACAGGGGGCCACGACCTCCCGTAAGTAAGGAACTGGGTGGGCAAATGTCCACCCAGTGCACTCCAAAATGCCCACCCAGTGCAGTGGCGAGAATTTCCCCACCCAGTTGTAAACTATGAAATTACGAGCATCCGTAATATCTCTCGGTGACAAAAAAGCAACAAAGTACCATTCTGGCATTGGTAGTCAATTGTCCTGTTTGGAAGCATTTGGATGCGCATGGAAATATTTTTTTTATTAATTTAATTTAAAATCACGCTCTGTTTACAAATACATTCATTGTAGCGCTTGTTGGCGGCGTGCGTTGGCTATGAGTCCTGAGTGACTTGACTGGCCCTGACCTTGGCACTGGTTTTGCCTCCACGTGGTTTCACCCGTTTCACCCACCCAAGTCAAAAGTCTCAAAAGTCAAAAGTAAGTTTAACCATGCCACCTAACAAAATGACAGGGTACATTGCTATTTTTCAAGAAACGAGCATGGTAAGTGCAATGCACTCTTTCAGTTTCAGCAGGAAACATCGCTGCGGCGATACTGGCGAGAGTTCCGCGTTTCCGTGCTGTGGTCGCTAGACCCTGGCCCTGCTTCGGACGTAGCTACTTCTTCGGGTTCGGGCCACGGGAACTCCGGTCAGCAGCAGACAAAATGATACAGATGAAGAACTGAGCAGAGGGGCGCCTGACAAGGATGCCCTCACCAAAGGCGGCGGAAGTGGGGGGGGGGGGCACCGGGGGCGATACCCCTTGAATTTGCAAGGGGGGGGGGGGCACCATATCAAAGTGCCCCTTAAATTTTTGTATGGCTAAGGGTTCGTGAGTTAGGTCTAATTATAAAATATATGGGAACACATTTGTATAATGCCGTGAATATTTACGAGCTTGATAATTGCAGGTCTGGCATTTCCGTTGAATAGGCCCAGACGTTGCGTCAATATTATGCAGTAGTTTAGTGCACGACGGAAACCATGCTAATACACATAATGCGCAGCTTATACTTAACCCGCGCCCCGCTGGGGGGGGGCTACCAGATTTTCTCAATAACTTGAAAATTATGATAGATATTGACATACAACTTAACCCGCGCGGCGCTAGGGAGGTAAATTTTACCCCCCCTCCCTGATTTTCTCAATAACTTGAAAACTATGAAGATATCACAGTGAAACTTATGGTACCTTATAGTGCATCAATTCTACATCTTCTGCCAAAAATTTTGTTGAAATTCGTGAAAATTTTGGTGAGATAATGACGTTTAGGTGACGTCATGTCATGTCATTTTTGGTGAAAAACGTTAATGTTTGAAAAATCGTAGAGAATAGCATGTTATGAAACTCGCAAATAAAAGGCCGTCAAAAGACAGAAAATAACATTGTATTTAAATGGCTATCTCGGATTTTCAACATTTTTGGTTTTTGACCCACAAAATGCAACAAAAAAAATTGGAAGAATTTCCACAAAGGTTTAAAAAAAGATTTTCAAAAAAACGGAATAAATAATAGAGAACCGAGTATGCACGATGCTGAAACCAAATTCAAAGCAATATCTTTATTTTTGACTGAACTTATAGCTCTCGAAGTATAAGTAACTCATGACGTCATTGTTTTAATTTGCATTTTTTTGGCTTTTACTGACCCGATACAGACAAGTACATGCCACCACTGTATTTCTAAGACAAAACTAGTCTAGAAACATGCAATGTTTATTTAGATTAATTCATTAAAAATATTGTCCTTATTATGACCTGACCTTGACCTGAGGACCATTATATGGGGTCAGGCTGTAAAAATGGCTGCTTCTATCGAATTATACGTGTAAAATAACCCATACAAACTGTGTCGCATGGCTTTCGTAGACCTGTGACTTTTGTGACCTGATCTTGACCTTGGACCTTTGCTTACAATTTCACTTTTACTAATGCAGGAGATGCATTATACAGTTGGGAGCACTTTGTGAGATAATAGTTGCAATATTAAGGCTTTGGATGAAAGTATAGCCCAAAAACCCAAATACTTAAATTTTGACACTTGACTGACCGTGACCTGACATGTGACCTTATTTTAAGGAATTTCGGGTACGCGTTAGATTCTTCTCACTGGAGAGCTTTCGCTTTCGGCGTCCTCGCTGCGGTTTATTGGTTCGGAAGATACGAGGGGGTAAAAATTTACCCCCCCAGCGCCGGGCGTTCGGATGGAGTTTCGGAATCAGGCGGGTTAAAATACCTTATGCTAAATCAATTATAAGTCTTAAAAAAATCAATAAATTTGATGTAATACTTTGGGAGAAAATGACGTTTTAATGACGTCATGTCATGCAATTTTTGGATGGAAAAACAATACATGTTTGACAAAAGTAGAATATAGAGTTTTGCTGAAAATTTGCAAAAGGAAAACGTCAAAAGAAAGGAAATTACAATCTCTTTCAAATGTCTATTTCCGATTTTTGATTTATTTTTTACCCTCCTAAAAAAAAATCGGGAAAATTTCCACCATTTTTTTTGTTGTTGAAGATATTAAAAAAGGGAATATACATAAGATAATCAAATATGGAAAACCAAACACCTGCTTAACTAGATAAAATGCGATTTTGCTGACGACCCGACCCCCCCCCCCTCCCCGGTCAACAACATGGCTGAGGAGTGAAATTTTACCTTATGCAATGTTGAGAGGGAAACAGGCCCTCATGGGTATCATCCGAACGGCCATGATACAGCGAATACACTGGCCCCATTTACTACTAAATAATACTTCAATTGATATTGATCTTACATGGCATGCCATAAGGTCAAGGTCATGACCTGACTTGACCTTAAGCGATGCTAAGAGGGAAATACACCATCATGGGTATCATTCGAACGGCCGTGACACAGCGAATATACTAGTTCCATTTACTATTACTTGAAGCTTCAATTGATGTTGATCTTACATGACATGCCATAAGGTCAGGGTCATGATACGTTAGGTCAGGTAAAAAACAACTATTACACGAAGTGCTTGAACATAGTTCCATTTTATTCGCTGGCTCACACTCGTTTGAATGATACCCATATTGGTTTATTTTGCTTGCAATAATCCGGTAAGGTCAAGGTCAGGTCAAGTCAGGTCAAGTCAGGTCAAGTCGGGTCAAGTCGGGTCAAGTCGGGTCAAGTCGGGTCAAGTCAGGTCAAGTCAGGTCAAGTCAGGTCAAGTCAGGTCAAGGCCAGATAACCTCTATATAACTCCAAGCTATGGTATCAAACTTATTTTAATCATACCAAAGGTAATAGGGAACGCTCTAGCTATTCAGCATCCATTGCTCTGGGCTGACAAATAATGACCCTATATAATT
>JAXIVJ010002373.1:0-5000 GCA_036785665.1 Chirona hameri
CTGTTGTCCTGTTTCGGTGGGTCTTTGTGTCTGTTGTCTGTGTTCTGTGGGTGCTGTGTTTGTCTGTGTTCGTTCGTGTCTGTGTCCTGGTGTCTGGTGCGGTGTTGTCTGGTGAGCTGGCTGTTCTTGGTGCCTGTGTGTCTGTGTGTCTGTGTCGGTGGTCGGGTGTCCTGTGGCGTGGCGGGTGTCTTGGTCTGGTGTCTGTTGTCCTGGTGTCTGTGTGTCCTGTGTTCTGTGTGTCTTGTTCTGTGTTGGCTTGCCGGGGGTCTGTCCTGTGTGTCTTGTGTCTGTTGCTTGTCGGTGTGGTCTTGTGTCGTGTGTCTGTTCTGTTGCTGTGGTCGTGTGATCTGTGTGTCGTTGCGTGTGGGAGTGGGCTGTGTTCTGGGGTTCTGTGTGTCGTGCTGTCCTGTGTGCTGGCGGTTCTTGGGTCCTGGTGGTCTTGGGTTCTGGGTGTCTGTGTGTCCTGTGTGTCAGTTGTCTTTGTCCTGTGTGTCCTTGTGTGGCTGTGTGGTGCTGTGTCGTTGTCGTGTGTCGTGCGTGTGACTGTGCTTTTCTGTGTCTGTGTGCTGGTGTCGTGTGTCGTGTGGTCGTGTGTGCGGTGTTGTCGTTGTGCTGTGGCCTGTGTGCTTGTGGTCTGTGCTGTGTGTGCTGTGTCTTGTCTGTGTGCTTGTTGTGTCTGTTGTGTCTGTGTGTTGTGTGATTGTGTGTGTGTGTTGTTGTGTGTTGTGTGTGTACTGTGTGTGTGTTTGTGTGGTGTGTGTGTGTGTGTGTTGTGTGTGTGTTGGTGTGTATGTGTGTTGTTGTGTTGTGTTTGTGTTGGTGTGTGTGTGGTGTGTTGTTGTTGTGTGTGTGTTGTGTGTGTGTGTGTGTTGTGTGTGTTGTGGTTTGTGTGTGTTTGGTGTGTGTTGTGTGTTTTGTTGTGTTGTTGTTGTTGTGTGTGTGTGTTTGTGTGTGTGTTTGTGTGGGTGTGTGGTTGTGTGTGTTTGGTGTGTTGTGTGTGTTGTGTGTTTTGTGTGTGATGTGGTTGTTGTTGTGTGTTTGTGTGTGTTTGTTTGTGTGTGTTTGTGTGTGTGTGTTTGTTTGTGTGTTGTGTTGTGTTGTGTGTTGTTTTGTGTTGTTGTGTTGTGTGTTGTGTGGTCTGTGTGTGCTTGTGTGCTGTTGGCTGTGTGTTCTGTGTGTGTCTGTGTGTGTCTGTGTGTGTCTGTGTGCCTGTGTGTTGGCCTGTGTGTCTGTGGGGTCTGTTGTCTGTGTTTCTGTGTGTCTGTGTGTGTCTGTGTTTCTGTTGTGTCTTGTGTCTGTGTGTGTCTGTGTGTGTGTCGTGGTGTCTGTGTTGCTGTGTGTGTCGTTGTTCGTGTGTCTGTGTGTGTTCTGTGTGTTCTTGTGTGTGTCTGTGTGTGTCGTGTGTGTCTGTTGTGTCTGTGTGTGTCTTGTGGTTGTCTGTGTGTGCTGGTGTGTTGTGTGTCTGTGTGTGTCTGTGTGTGTCTGTGTGTTCTGTGTGTGTCTGTGTGTGTCTGTGTGGTTCTGTGTGTGTCTGTGTGTGTCTGTGTCTGTGTGTCTGTTTCTGTGTGGTCTGTGTGTGTCTGTGTTGTGTCTGTGTTGTCTGTTGTGTCGTGTGTCTGTGTTGTGTTGTGTGTCTGTTGTCTGTGGTTGTCGTGGTGGGTTGCTGTGTGTGCTGTGGTGTCTGTGTGTGTCTGTGTGTGTCTGTGTGTGCTGTGTTGTCTGTGTTCTGTGTGGCTGTGTCTGTGTGTCTTGTGGTCGGTGGTCTGTGTGTGTCTTTGTGTCTGTGTGGTCTGTGTGTCTGGTTGTCTGTGTGTGTCTGGTGCTGTGTTCTGTTGCTGTGTTCGTGTCTGTGTTGGCTGTTGTCTGTGTGTGTCTGTGGGTCTGTTGTGCTGTGTTCTGTGTGGTCCTGTGTGTGTCTGTGTGTCTTTGTTCTGTGTGTGTCTGTTGTGTCTGTGTGTCTGTGTGTGTCTGTGTGTGTCTGTGTGTGTCTGTGTGTGTCTGTGTTGCTGGTGTGTCGTGTGTTGTCGTTGTGTCTGGTTCTGTTGTTCTGTGTTCTGTGTGTCTGTGTGTGTGCGTGTGTGTCTGTGTGTGTCTGTGGTGTCTTGTGTGCTGTGTGTGTCGTGTGTGTGTCTGTGTGTGTCGTGTGTGTGTCTGTGTGTGTCTGTGTGTGGTCTGTGTGTGTCTGTGGTGTGTCTGTGTGTGGTCTTGTGTGTGTCTGTGTGGTCTCTTGTGTGTCTGTGTGTGTCTGTTGGTGGTCTGTGTGTCTGTGTCTGTGTCTGTGTTTCTGTGTGTGTCTGTGTGTGTCTGTGTGTGTCTGTTGTGTTCTGTGTGTGTCTGTGGTGTGTCTGTGTGTGTCTGTGTGGTGTCTGTGTGTGTCTGTTGTGTCTGGTGTGTGCTGTGTGTGTCTGTGTGTGTCTGTGTGTGTCTGTGTGTGTCTGTGTGTGTCGTGTGTGTCTGTGTGTGTCTGTGTGTGTCTGTGTGTGTCTGTGTGTGTCTGTTTGTCGGTGTGTTCTGTGTGTGTCCGTGTGTGTCTGTGGTGTGTCCTGTGTGTGTCTGTGTGTGTCCTGGTTGTCTGTGTCTGTGTGTGCTGTGTGTGTCTGTTGTGTTCCTGTGTGTGTCGTTGTGTCTGTGTGTTGTGTGTCTTGTGTCTGTGCTGTGTGTGTCTGTGTTGCTGTGTGTTCTGTGTGTGTCTGTGTTCTGTGTGTCTTGTGTGTCTGGGTGGGTGTCTGTGTCGTGTTGTGTGTGTCCTGTGTGTGTGTCCCTGTGTGTGTCTGTGTGTGTGTCTGTGTGTGTGTCTGTGTGGTGTCTGGTGTGTGTGTCTGTGTGGTGTTCTGTGTGTGTCTGTTGTGTCTGTGTTGTGCTGTGTTGTCTGGGTGTGTCTGTGTGTGGTCTGTGTGTTCTGTGTGTGTGCTGTGTGTGTGTCGGTGTTGTGTCTTGTGTGTGTCGTTGGTGGTGTCTGGTGTGTGTCTGTGTGTTGCTTGTGTGGTGTCTGTGTGTGTGTCTGTGTGTGTGTCTGTGTGTGTGTCTGTGTGTGTGTCTGTTGTGTCTGTGTGTGTGTGTCTGTGTGTGTGCTTGTGTGTGTGTCTGTGTGTGTGTCTGTGTGTGTGTCTGTGTTGTGTGTGGTGTCTGTGGGTGTGTCTGTTGTTCTGTGTTTGTCTGTGTGTGTGTCTGGTGTTGTGTCTGTGTGTGTGTCTGTGTGTGTGTCTGTGTGTGTGTGTCTGTGTGTGTGTCTGTGTGTGTGTCTGTGTGTGTGTCTGTGTGTGTGTCGTGTGTGTGTGTCTGTGTTGTGTCTGTGTGTGTGTCTGTGTGTGTGTCTGGTTGTGTGTCTGTGTGTGTGTCTGTGTGTGTGTCTGTGGTGTGTGTCTGTGTGTGTGTCTGTGTGTGTGGTCTGTGTGTGTGTGTGTCTGTTGGTGTCTGTGTGTGTGTCTGTGTTGTCTTGTGTGTGTCTGTGTGTGTGTCTGTGTGTGTGTCGTGTGTGTGTTCGTGTGTGTGTCTGTGTGTGTCTGGTGTGTGTCTGTGTGTGTGGTCTGTGTGTGTGTCTGTGTGTGTGTCTGTTGTGTGTTCTGTGTGTGTGTGTCTGTGTGTGTGTGTCTGTTGTGTGTGTCTGTGTGTGTGTCGTGTGTTGTGTCTGTGTGTGTGTGTCTGTGTGTGTGTCTGTGTGTGTGTGTCTGTGTGTGTGTGTCTGGTGTGTTGTGTCTGTGGTGTGTGTGTCTGTGGTGTGTGTCTGTGTGTGTGTGTCTGTGTGTGTGTGTCTGTGTGTGTGTGTCTGTGTGTGTGTGTCGTGTGTGTGTGGTCTGTGTGTGTGTGTCTGTGTGTGTGTGTCTGTGTGTGTGTGTCTGTGTGTGTGTGTCTGTGTGTGTGGTCTGTGTGTGTGTCTGGTGTGGGTGTGTCTGTGTGTGTGTGCTGTGTGTGGTGTCGTGTGTGTGTGTGTCGTGTGTGTGTGGTCTGTGTGTGTGTCTGTGTGTGTGGTCTGTGTGTGTGTCTGTGTGTGTGTCTGTGTGTGGTGTCTGTGTGTGTTGTCCTGTGTGTGTGTCTGTGTGGTGTCTGTGTGTGTGTCTGTGTGTGTGTCTGTGTGTGTGTTCTGTGTGTGTGTCTGGTGTGTGTGTCTGTGTGTGTGTCTGTGTGTGTGTCTGTGTGTGTGTCTGTGTGTGTGTCTGTGTGTGTGTGTCTGTGTGTGTGTCGTGTGTGTGTCTGTGTGGTGTGTCTGTGTGTGTGTGTCTGTGTGTGTGTCTGTGTGGTGTGCTGTGTGTGTGTCTGTGTGTGTGTCTGTGTGTGTGGTCTGTGGTGTGTGTCTGTGTGTGTGTCTGTGTGTGTGTCTGTGTGTGTGTCTGTGTGTGTGTCTGTGTGTGTGTCGTGTGTGGGTCTGTGTGTGTGTCTGTGTGTGTGTCTGTGTGTGTGTCTGTGTGTGTGTCTGTGTGTGTGTGCCTGTGTGTGTGTGTCTGTGTGTGTGTGTCTGTGTGTGTGTGTCTGTGTGTGTGTGCTGTGTGTGTGTGTCTGTGTGTGTGTGTCTGTGTGTTGTGGTCTGTGTGTGTGTGTCTGTGTGTGTGTGTCTGTGTGTGTGTGTCTGTGTGTGTGTGTCTGTGTGTGTGTGTCTGTGTGTGTGTGTCTGTGTGTGTGTGTCTGGTGTGTGTGTGTCTGTGTGTGTTGTGTCTGTTGTGTTGTCTGTGTGTGTGTGTCTGTGTGTGTTGTGTCTGTGTGGTGTGTGTCTGTGTGTGTGTGTCTGTGTGTGTGTGCTGTGTGTGTGTGTCTGTGTGTGTGTGTCTGTGTGTGTGTGTCTGTGTGTGTGTGGTCTGTGTGTCTGTGTGTGTGTGGTCTGTGTGTGTGTCTGTGGTGTGTCTGTGTTGTGTGTGTGGTGTGTGTGTGTGTGTGTGTGTGTGTGTGTGTGTGTGTGTGTGTGTGGTGTCTGTGTCTGTGTCGTGTCCTTGTCTGTGTCCTGTGTCTGTGTCTGTGTCTGTTCTGTGTCTGTGTCTGTGTCTGTGTCTGTGTCTGTGTCTGTGTCT